>CM056380.1:81118759-81369670 GCA_029718625.1 Synaphobranchus kaupii
CCGTTTAAGACCTCTGATGGAGCCCCCTGATATAGCACCACTTGTCTGAGGAAGAAAAGCAGACTGATAAAGGGGGGAGAGGGGTGAAAGGAAGGAAACGAGGGACATAAAAAAAAAAAGAAGGTTTTTTTTACAGTAGCAACCACTGTGCCTGTGCAGTGCCCCTGGAGGACCTGTTTTCACACACGCGTCTCTCCCTCCCTCTCTCTCTCTCCCTCTCTCTCCCTCTCCCTCCCTCTCCCTCTCTCCCTCCCTCTCTCTCCCTCTCTCTCCCTCTCCCTCCCTCCCTCTCCCTCCCTCTCTCTCCCTCTCCCTCCCTCTCTCTCCCTCTCTCTCCCTCTCTCTCCCTCTCTCCCTCTCTCTCTCTCTCTCTCTCTCTCTCCCTCCCTCTCTCCCTCTCTCTCCCCCTCTCTCCCCCTCCTGGTGAAGTTCCCCTCCTCCCACTGTGGGCGGGCGTTACCAGGGTGACGAAGCGCGCGTCTCCCGGGAGTGTGTGGAGTGTTAGTTTAGGCTGCGGGTCTGCGTATCATCAGCCAGGCCTGTGTAAATATTGAATCGGGTCCTGGGGGGTGATTTTGGGGGTGGGTGGGTCATAGGCAGTGAGAAAGGGAACCATCACTTTCTGTTTCTGCCGGGCTAGTTGTTGGACAACAGAAATTATCCAGTCGGTAGTTTGGAGTTAAACCCAAGATTCTATGTTTGGTGTTTACCCTGGTGGAGGCAGCCATAAAGATACTTCCCCTATACCGTCAGGCCTTGGTCCAGCCCTATACCCCAACCTGTGCTCTACTCTCTGCTGCCACCGGGCGCCTAGCTCTCCCCTCTCTGCAACAACCTGGTCATTGCTCCTCCCGGCCTCAACTCTTCTGCCTACTGCCCCCCCCCCCCCCCCCCCAATGGTGGAATGATCTGCCCATCTCAGTCGCATCTATTCAGGAAATACCTCTCCTCCCCTTCTCCACCCTGATTCCCATTGCCTTCTTCCAAATCTTATATCTTCTATCTATCCTATTTAAAAAATCTACCTTTCCTTCCACATGTTAAGTGTACTAACAAAGGATTACCTATTGCGGGTGTGTTATGGCCTGACCACTGCACTCTCATTTGCTACTTGGAATGTTGGTGACTTTTCTTTGTGCGCTCATTGTAAGTCGCTGTGGATAAGAGTGTCAACTAAATGCCTAAAATGTAATGTGCCTGTGCTGTAGGATGTTTTACTGGGTAAAGGTGATGCTGATGTATGGGTAATTGGAGACCGGACCCCTCCCAAAGAAAACGGGCCTCAACTAGCAGTGCATTTTGAGATCTTGTTACTTAATCTCTCTGTGCAGCGTTTTTTGTGTGGTGGGGGAAGGCAGGGTATGACATATGATGATTATAACTATGATTTTGCTGAAGGCGATGATTGATTAGTCCCTTAGTCGTCCATGACAGGTGTTCTGGCCATATACATAGATTACGCTCACTGGGTTGGTGAGTACTGACGGACACCTGGTGTTGACACAGCCACATGCTGTTGACTTTTAATAAGATCTCGCTGCTCACGTTAACCTTCCAGTGAACCGTAGATTTATGCGTTAAAGTTGTGCCCCTCTTCCGAGCATGACCCTGAATGAGTTTCACAGATTTAATTTGCCTTGGTGGTTTGGAAGTAGTGGTGGATTAGCTGATCCAGGATCAGTGTGTGTGGGACAGGAAGTGAGTGGAGAATGCAGAGCATTAGTCCAGGTCAACCCTGTGTTCATTCAGTTGGAGAAGGTTGGTTTTGCTGATGATGCTGTGTGCTTTAATGTGCCCTTGATGCAGCAGACACAAAACTCTGAGCCAAATTATCTCTCACGAGTCTCACACTGTCTGCTGATGGCTGCGTTTCTGAGGAGAGAGTTTCACAAACACACACCTCCTCTTGTGGTGGCTTTTCTACTCCACAGGGCGTAGCCAACATGTATAGGAGTGTGTGCGTGCGCCGTGTGTGCGTGTGCGAGAGAGTATGTGTACATGCCCGTCTGTGTATGTGTGTATGTGCTTCTGTGTGCGCTTGCGTGTGTGCTTCTGTGTGTATATGGACCTAGTAGCAGCTGCAATCCATAGCATAATGCCATCTGACGTTAAACTGTTCAAGCATGCCCGTGTAATGTCTAGCTGGTTCAGTCACAATGTTGATATATTCTCTGATATCCCAAATACACCTGATGTTGTTTTTGTTGATGAGGGCTCACAAAATGTCCATATTTTAGAGGTGGGCTGCTCGTTTGACTTGTACATGGAGCAAGCCTTCACTGACAAATTTACCGAATATCAGCCCCTGGCTGCCTTAGTTAGCATCTTGGGCTATGCGTGCCACCTTTCCATTCTGATATTTGGTAATATTGGACATGTGCATAGGCTGACTGTGACCTGTCTGCGAATTGCAGGCCTGTCAAAGAGTAGAGCCAGGCAGCTGGCAAGATACTGCTCTGTATCTGCTGTCATAGGTAGCCTGGCAGTGTGGAGGAGAAGGTGCTTTTTGTACCCATAAAGTGTCCAGATCTTTTTTTAACCTTGTATTTATTTTTGTCCATTGCACTGTCTGTAATTTGTGGACTCAAATAAAGCATTTAAATGTGCTTCTGTGGTGTGTGTGTGTGTGTGTGTGCTTCTGTGGTGTGTGTGTGTGTGTGTGTGTGTGTGTGTGTGTGTGTGTGTGTGTGTGCGTGCGCGTGTGTGCATGCTTCTGTGTGTGTGTGTGTGCATGTGCATCTGTGAGTGTGTGTATGTGTTTGTGCTTCTGTGTGTGTGTGTGTGTGTGTGTGTGTGCTTCTGTGAGTGTGTGCGTCTGTGTGTATGTGAGTGTGTGTGCATGTGCTTCTGTGAGTGTGTGTGTGCCTCTGTGTATGTGTGTGTGCATGTGCTTCTGTGAGTGTGTGTGCATGTGTGCGTGTGTGTGTGTGCCTCTGTGAGTGTGTGTGTGCATGTGCTTCTGTGTGTGTGTGCGTCTGTGTGTGTGTGTGTGTGTGTGTGTGTGTGTGTGTGTGTGTGTGTGTGTGTGTGTGTGTGTGTGTGTGAGTGCTTCTGTGCGTGTGTGTCTGCGTGCGTGTGCTTCTGTGAGTGTGCGTGTGTGTCCGTGCTTGTCCACGTGTGGCCTTGGGTAGGGTGCTGAGTTCTCTGGGTGTGAGTCAGAGTAAAACCAGGCTCCTATCTTTCATGTGGCACTGGAACCTGGCAGGAGCTCCATGCTCTTTCCACCACTGCTGGGGGAGCATAAGCCTGATAAGGCTGGGGACAAGAGCCCCTACCCAGCCAGCCATGCCCAGCGTCCGGACCTCCCCGATACCGTCAGGACTGGGTGAACGGTGTCTGCTGCCAGTTTCACCACAGCACTGCAGGGCTTTAACCACTTCCTGCATCAGCATCTTCATCAGACCCTGCGCTGTTGGCACGGCCAAGCACTGCAGCTACCTGGCGTACGTCCCAGCCCATCTGCTTTACATTAACAATCGAACCCTAGACCACCCTGAGAAATGCGTCAACAGACGTTTCATTTTCTGCTTCGCAATTAGGGCAATTGGAGTGGGTCGCTGTGAGAAATTCCAATTTACTTTCAACTATAATTAAGCATATAATTAAGCTCATGAAAGAAGTGACACCTAAAATTAACCAGGCAAGGTAGCTTCTGAATATCATTTTAAAGCGAGTGATTCCTTCCCCTTCCTCTCCTCAGTTTTGGAATGGATAGCTGGGTCACGGTTATGCTAGCCAATGACTATTTAATCCACTGCAGCCAATGACTATTTAGCACACTGCAGCCAATGACTAACACACTGCAGCCAATGACTATTTAGCACACTGCAGCCAATGACTATTTAACACACTGCAGCTATTTAACACGCTATTTAACACACTGCAGCCAATGACTATTTAAAACACTGCAGCCCACGCAGGACTGCAGAACAGCTGCTGGTCAGAGGAAGGCTGTATCTCTCATTGACAGCACCAGGTGCCTTAAAGAAGCTTGTGCAGTCTTAACCCCCAGACACTCTGCACCTGGTGTGACAGAGCCCTTTGAATCCCACGTTCTCAGACTCCTGATTATATAGTCAGTCAGCTAATGATATGGCCCAGGCTGAAACCTCCTTTTTTTTGCGCTGTGTGTTAAATCGAGACTGTTGAATCGCCATTAGTCTGAATCCACTTAAGTCTTCTGTGCATTGTTAGGTTCTGTTCCATTCTGCTAAGCCTGGAGACAGGCAGCCGTGTAGCCACCACGATATCTCTTGGAAAGCGTGTCTGTGCTGTGCTGAATAATTTAAGCCAGGCAGCCAACACCAAAGCTTTTGTTTTAAGACCACCTTCTTTAGTGGAAACTGTTTTAATACTGCACATTTTTCAGAACTTTTTAATCACTTTTGTGAATAAATAACCTTCTTTGTCGTGTCTGATTCACAGTCTCTCAAACAGCCCTCCTATTGTTTTTTTTTTTACAAGACTGAGCTGGTTTGTGTTACGCGTGAAATGAGAAACGATAGCAATGCCTCCACTTTTAGCTTTGTCTCGAGCCCCAGGCTGTGGCTTGTCTTTCAGCTGTGATGTAACGCACCTGTCGCCTCATTGTTTTATTTGGGCTCTACTGCCACCTTGTGGAGATGGTGTGTACATGCAACCTAAGTCCTCTTCGCTCTTCAAAACGGGGAACTTCATGTCAACCGCAAACGGCAACTTGTAAAATGTTTCAGAGACTTTACACTTTTTTCAAAGACTTTACATACTCTACGCAGGAGCACGTGCTATAATTGCATTTGCTGAGTGATCCATAAGTGTAACGGAAAGGCTGATTTTAAAGCAGGGCCCATACTTGTGGAAATGGGTCCTTGGGGTATATAGATTTGTGTGCTGTGAGGTCATAGTGCCAGATCAGCAGGTCCAGCCCACTGCCCTGATTACTCTGATGACAGGACCGGGTTAGATGTAGGACGGGTCTGATTTTAGCTCACAGTGGAAACTGAATGGAACTGAACCGAACAGAAGTGGGGCAAGGGCCGCCCTCAGAAGGAAACTGCCAGGGTCTGCAAGAGATGCCTAACCTGTTTGTGTGTGTGTGTGTATACCGTGTCTGTTCATGTGTATGCTTTGTCACTGTGCATGTCTTGTGTGTATTTGCTTGTGTCTATGTCCTGTGTGTGTGTGTGTGTGTGTGAGAGAGAGAAGTTTGGATGTTTTAGTTTTGGAGGCTTGGTGCAGGACGCTGCAGAACACCTTTGATGTGCGGCGTGGAAACTCGCTTGCTTTAAGGGAACCCTTGGCATTGTTTTGTTAACTTTTATTTTGTACGCTGTGATACATCTGAAATCAGCTCTGTATCTTTATAGCCACTCATTTTATTGAGTATACAGTTGACATTGTTGAGAAGAAACAATGTTTAAGTAATTAAGCAATGCTGAATTAGGCTGAGATACCAGTCATAATAAGGTGGAGTCAGTTGTCCAGTGGCTCGTCAGACTGAAGACTTGGTTTTCAGTCTAGTGATGTCCTCCAGCTGTTTTACTGCTGTTTTTACAGGCTGTGTACCCTGTTGTCCCTTCGTGTCTCTAAACGTATCCAAAATGGCTAAATTTTGCACTGCTGTAAATCATAAAATAATCATATACAGTTGCAAGAAAAAGTATGTGAACCCTTTAGAATTTTCTGTATATCTGCATAAATTTGATCTAAAATGCGATCACATCTTCATCTAAGTCCTAAAACTTGATAGTGAACCCAACAGATATGGAGTAGATGTGGATGGATCACTGCAAGGGTTATTTCTCCTGACTCATTTTCCTATAGAACTCTATGGGGGGAAAAAAAGTCAGGAGAAGAAACCCTTAAAGTGATCCATCCACATCTACTCCATATCTGGCTACAGAGTGATGGTTTGGGGCTCGTTTGATACCTCAGACCCTGGATGATTTACAGCCATTTAGCCAGTCATGTGTTCCATAATGTATGAGTGTAATTTACAGCTGAATCTAGTCTCACCCCCCAATTCCCATAAAGATCCATTCAAATGCAGAGTGGTTATAGTATCGCTTGTAACAGTACCTGAAAATAAGATATTGAGAGCCTTTTGATATTGATAGGTCGCAGACTTCAGGAAGTCATGGAATGCAAAGGATATGCGACCAAATATTAAATATGATACTTTAAAAATACGTATGATCCAAGGGTTCACATACTTTTTCCAACAAAGCATTTAATGTTGGATAATTTTGCTCAATAAATAAATTATAAAAGAATAATGTTTTTTGTGTTTTTTGTTGAGTTGGGTTCACTTTATCAAGTTTTAGGACTTAGATGAAGATGTGATCGCATTTTAGATCGAATTTATGCAGATATACAGAAAATTCTAAAGGGTTCACATACTTTTTCTTGCAACTGTATTTAACTACAAATCAACTTTTTGCATCATTGGGAATTACTTTTCATCAGTATAGGGGGATAGATATCTATCAAGGCCTGTCATGAAATGAATAAAATATTTATGTGTATATAAAAGCATATACACATTCATACTCACTCCAATGAGTAATTTTACATTAATCTAGCACATATACACAGTAGATTTGAATGAGTACAGCCCTAAGTGACAAGTATTTCCCAGGGACATACTAAAACCGCATAGTGTATATTATGTACAATAAGATTACAATAAAATAATATTACACCATCAGGAAAATGCTGGCAAATGTTCTAGCTTAAAGGGATAGTTTGGAATTTTGGACATAATGTCTCAATTACGACTTACCCATGGTGTAGTTGATTGATGGAAACCATTTTCAGCTAATTCCATACTGTCCCTTCTTTTGGACATACACACATTGCTAATGCTAGCGCAACTCTATGGTAACCGGTAGCATCCACTACCAAACGCACTTAAACACTCCACAGTGCACCCAAAGCAAATGAAATACGACGACAGTCTATCAGGGTTATTTTGAGTGTTTATACCATCATTTTTGAAGTCAAACTATCGTTGAATACTTTACTTTTGCTGACGTATTCTCTGTGGAAGTACGGCGGAGCGATGCTTTACGTTACCTACGAATGTAGTGCCGGCACTGGTCGACTACAACAACAAAGAAGAGCAACAAGTTGCAATGGCCACGTTCGCTCCGCCGCCGTACTTCCACAGAGGATATAGGTCAGCACAAAGTAAAGGATTCAACGATCAAAAATGATGGTATAAACACCCCGATAGACTCGTCGTATTTTATTTGCTTTGGGTGCACTGTGGAGTGTTTAAGTGCTTTCGGTAGTGGATGCTACCGATTACCATATTGTTTCGCTAGCATTAGCAACGTGTGTATGTCCAAAAGAAGGGACATACAATTTAGCTGAAAATGGTTTCCATCAATCAACTACATCATGGGTAATTCGTAATTGAGACATTATGTTCAGAATTCCGAACTATCCCTTTAAGGGAAAATCAAACAAAGCATGACTCACCTATGAATGCTTACACTACAGTATTTGCAATGTAGGATTGGATATTTATTTCATATTTAGTAGCAGATATTGATAGTAGAATGACATGGTATAATTACACAAGAATTTCATGTTTATTTTGCATTTGAGCAGGGCTTTTCACTGCTTTTTTGGCCTACGATCAGGCTATTGTTGGGTTTATCTTGTTGCTATGACAAAATACAAATGTTTGGTGGTAAAAAGATATATTTATGTTCTCACACAGGCGCTATTGTCACACGTGGGTAGGTATAGTTGCAGGCAAGACTGGGTTCAGGGTGGACTTGCTACGGGACAAAAGTGACACTTAGAAACTCCGTATTTGGCGGAGTTGTCAGGAACCGTTTACTGAAAAACACGGAGTTTGTTGTTTCCACTCATAATTTGCTTGTAGGAGAAATTTGTATCGGAGTTGAGCAAAATCTTGGCGCCGGCGCCATGGCCACTAGGGGGTCTGCGTGAAGGGACGAAATTCACGACACAAATGGCATGCACTGGGGCCTGAAATGATTGACAGAGCTGATGAAAGCCTTTTTAAACCATTTCAACGGGATCCACCTTCTACTTTGCCGGTTGTGCATAAGACCGCATTTGGCTGTAGAAATCACATTTCCATTTATCTGTCATAGTAAGGTTTAGTGTTTTTCAGAGAATAGGCCTATGTTCTCCCTACGGGCTCGCTTATTATTCTCAGCTGTTGGCATGCGAGGGAGTTTTCATTTCCATAACAAGTGAATGCTTTTCCGTTAAACCCGACCTGTGGATTTCTGTTCAAACCAATCTCAAAAGCTTTCCAAGGAAATATATGATTGTGCTGATTATAGCCAGCTATAACAGCATGATATTGCATTGTTTATTAAGTTTTCCACTAGTCTCTGATGTTTTTTTGTTTTTTTCCCCCCTTTGAAAATATAGCGGTCTGATGCATGTTTTATATACAGATCCAAATGAGCAAATGGGTCATTTCTTTTTCAGTACATTTCCTCGTAGCACAGTTGATGGGATTCATGGGGGGGGGAGGTGATTGTGTTGATCAATCAGAAATTCTCCCCTCAGGAAATAGCGAAACGCTTGCAGGAAGAGGAGGAGCTGGACGTCAGGAGGCTTGACAGTGGTTGCCACCGGGACAGCAGTGACTTGCTTCTCAGAGAAGGTATGGCCTCTCACACATTGAGCTGCGTGCCTGCAGCATTCATTTTGGAGAAAAAAAAATGGGACTGTTAAAGTGGAACAAATATTGTACATATATTTGAAAAGTTCCGTTTGCTTGGTTCATTGCCAAAAGCCTCCAAATCTTTTCCTGGAAGTGCCGTAAGCTCTAATTCGATTTAGGTATTGAGGAAACTCTGATCACTTTTCATTAAGGAACCAGAGGTGCCATGAACAGACAGATAGACTGTAATTCAGGGGCTTTTCCAGGGCTGTGTCTCTCTAATTGACCATAAATAGTTCAGCTCATGCAGACTGTGGGGCTGGATGGAATAGGTTGTACCTGCATTGCAGCAAAACGCTGAGATGCGTACAGGATCCAATGAGGGAGGAGGTCAGTGGAGGTCCTCTCTTTCTACTTGCTTTGTTGTGATGTGGGATTCTGGATAAGCAGGCGTGATCACGGGGACCCGATTTATCAGGTCAGAGCAAGTGTCACACGCCCACCCCTAATCTCCGGCTGTCCATTTCCTCCCCGGCTGGAGGTGTATCTTTCTGCGTCTCTTGTAAAATGGGCTAAAAAGGTCAAAAGTCAATAGGCTTGTTTCACATTATGTCCTCAGACAATTTAGACCATCACCGTTCCAAGCTGTCATCTCGTTCAGTTACAGCTGTGATGTTGGTACTGAAGGGGTTAAAGGTTTAAAGGCATGAGGCTGTGAAACTAAATGAACCCTTTTAAAATGAAAAGGGTTTGTTTCTAATGTACCAGATGTATATGAATCTGCTAAAGTTCATAGACTTGAAATATGTAGCCTCTTTCCCCAGAGAAGACACTTCTACCATATACAATGGTGTTCAAAAAAAAATAGCAGTACAACATCAGTAACCTGATGAACCACTGTTATTAGTAGTAGTGATATTTCTGCATGGCAAATAATTTACTTGTAGATGTAGTAGTGTAATAGAAAAACAACAGACCCAACTGTCATGACATGCACGCTGCTTGTTCTGAGTAATTGACTCATTCATTGAAAGGGGCGTGTTCAAAATAATAGCAGTGTGGAGTTTAATTAGAGAATTCATTCATTCTGTGAAAAAAAACAGGTCAAACAGGTATTCCACAGGTAAACAGGTGATGCCATCATGATTCTGTATAAAAGGATATCAAAAGACTCCTGATATCTTATTTCCAGGTACTCTTAGAAGTGATAGTATAACCTCCCTGCATTTGAATGGATCTCTATGGGAATTGGGAGGTGGGACTAGATTAAGCTGTAAAATACACGGGAATAGTATGGAACCCATGGCTGGCTAAATGGCTGTAAGTCAACAAGGGTCTGAGGTATCAAACGCGCCTCAAACTATCACTCTGCTGCCAGATATGCAGTAGATATGGATGGATCACTTGAAGGGTTGTTTCTCCTGACAAATTTTCCTATTGAACTCTATGGAAAAATAAGTCAGGAGAAGAAACCCTTCAAGTTATCCATCCATATCTACTGTATTTCTGGCAGCAGAGTGATGGTTTAAGGCTTGTTTGATACCTCAGACCCTTGTTGACTTACAGCTATTTAGCCAACCATGTGTTCCATACTATTCCTGTGTAATTTATAGCTTAATCTAGTCCCACCCCCCAATTCCCATAGCGATCCATTCAAATGCAGGGAGGTTATACTATCACTTCTAAGAGTACCTGGAAATAAGATATCAGGAGTCTTTTGATATCCTTTTATACAGAATCATGATGACATCACCTGTTTACCTGTGGAATACCTGTTCTTTTCACAGAATGAATTAATTCTCTAATTAAACGCCACACTGCTATTATGTTGAACACGCCCCTTTCAATGAATGAGTCAATTACTCAGAACAAGCAGCGTGCATGTCATGACAGTTGGGTCTGTTGTTTTTCTATTACACTACTACATCTACAAGTAAATTATTTGCCATGCAGAAATATCACTACTACTAATAACAGTGGTTCATCAGGTTACTGATGTTGTCCTGCTATTTTTTTGAACACCACTGTACCACTAATTTGTTGAGAATACTAAAATACTGAACCTTAATATATTTAAAGAACAGCCCTTGGTGCCCTTTAAATATAAACAGCTACTGATCTTCCTGCTTTAAAAAAAATGGTAAAAATGTGCTTCCTCACTTTGGTAAATCTCTCATTCGATATTCTGTTGATCCTTTGGGAAGGTGGCTGGCTTTGCTCAAAATGTGTGATGTGATCTGGTAGCAGCAGTAGTGGTGGTGAGCATTCCTAGCCTGTCTTTGCTATATCTAATCAGGTTTTTTTGTCAAATTGCATTTGAAACTGCACTCAAAACTGCATTCCCATCCAGGTCACATGATGCATTCTGCATTCCCAGCCAGGTCACATGACCCAGGCTGTGAACGAATACTACCCCCTGTTCCCTGTCCGCAGTGTGCGAAAGAAATCCCAAAAAAACGCTTTCCAAACTAGTGAAGTAGTTTGATATTCTCAATAAAAAAATATGTGCTCCTGAATTTCCTCAACAAAACCCCGGAAATAAGGGTTTCATCCTGGTATTTTAAGTTCCCCCATTTGTGAGAAAAAGTCGCCCACTCAAAAGCTTTTTGACGAAGTGGACTCAAATATGCGCCCTTAAAAGGGTGTAGGGATCATATTCGGTCACGTATACTTGGGAATTCCCAGCATTCCCAAGTAAAAAAAATAAAAAAAAGTGGACATGCCGACGTGTTGCATTGCTTAAAGTGTGACACTACATCATAACACATTACACAGATGAGAAAAATTAATCAGATTTAACAACAAAACAAAACACAAAAACATGCACATAAACAATCCTTCCTAATCCAAGTTCCAAGTAATATGTTGTATATATGATGACAAGATGCATTTTTTCCATATTTTTAGTAGCAATGGATGTAATTTTGGATGTTAATCTTTTATACAGGTTCTTTATACTGTAAACATCATCACAGTCAAGTTAACATACTTAGGGCTAGTTTCCCAGACATGGATTAAGCCTAGTCCAAGACAAAATAGTTTTTCAATGGAGATCATTTAATTTTTCTTTTAGTCTAGGACTAGGCTTAATCCATGTCTGGGAAACAGGCCCATAGTTTCATAGTTGATATAACTATATTAATATTAGGGGGGTTTAGAAACATTTGATTATCATGCTTTTGAAATGTATAATCGACAATTGTAATATTGTTGAGTGAAAAACGCTAATTGAATCATATCCCTTAATTATTTAAAGGATATTATTATGAACAGTAATGTAATAAGCACAATCTCAAGGCAGTTTTCACAAGGAATTGAAATGGAAAACCTTGATTGTAGTGGCTTTCTTTGATGACTACATCACCGAATACAGGTCTTGGTGGTGCAGAAATGAATCGCACTTGGTTAATTTGAGCACAGTGATTGGTGCTGTGTAGAACAGTCTTTGCGGGTCTGAAGGTTGATATGACAGCAGTGATCGTGCTGGCAGTGCGTATGTGTGGAACGGGCAAGTGCATAGAGCAGGCTTTGCTTTGAAATGCTGGGCTCTGACTGTGCGCGACTTCGCTAGACCATACTAACTCTGCTTCCAGCTGCATGACTTGCATCTCCCTCTGCCCGTGGACCAACTAACCCTCCTACGCCACCCCGCTGGACCTCACACCCTACCTACCCCTCCCTACCAAAAACTCTTCTAAATCTGAGGCCATGGTTCTCAGCAGGAAACCGATGGATTGTCTACTCCGAGTAGGGAATGAGTCTTTACCCCAAGTGAAGGAGTTCAAGTATCTCGGGGTCTTGTTCTCGAGTGAGGGGATGATGGAGCGTGAGATGGGCCGGAGAATCGGAGCAGCGGGAGCGGTATGGCGCTCGCTTTACTGCACCGTTGTGATGAAAAGAGAGCTGAGCCAGAAGGCAAAGCTCTCGATCTACCAGTCAATCTTCGTTCCTACTCTCACCTATGGTCATGAAGGGTGGGTCATGACCGAAAGAACGAGATCGCGGATACAAGCGGCCGAAATGGGTTTTCTCCGGAGTGTGGCTGGCATCTCCCTTAGGGATAAGGTGAGAAGCTCAGTCATCCGTGAGGGACTCGGAGTAGAGCCGCTGCTCCTTTCCGTAGAAAGGAGCCAGTTGAGGTGGTTCGGGCATCTTGTAAGGATGCCACCTGGTCGCCTCCCTAGGGAGGTGTTCCAGGTACATCCAGCTGGGAGGAGGCCACGGGGCAGACCAAGGACCAGGTGGAGGGACTATATCTCCACACTGGCCTGGGAACGCCTTGGGATCCCCCATTCAGAGCTGGTCAATGTGGCCAGGGAAAGGGAAGTTTGGGGCCCCCCTGCTGGAACTGCTACCTCTGCGACCCGACTTTGGATAAGTGGTTGAAGATGGATCGATGGTTCTGTGCGTTAGCCCACCCACCAATTTCCATCTGACTTGTATTTAGGTCTTTCAGCTCTGTCTTTATGCGGTTATAACCTATAATGCAACACTGTTGCCCACATAGTTCACACAGAGGTCTCTGAAAGGAAAAAGGGTGGAAACATGGTAGCATAAATGGTATCCCATATTTTTACACTGGCTTGCTCTGGTGAGTCCTCAGTCACGCATGTGATATCTGTTTATGCTCACAGTTAATGCCTCACCAGTCAGATGACGTCACTTCCTGTCCTGTGTCCATTGTGCTGTACTACTATGTTGAATGAGCTTTTAATCCCACTGTGGCACCTCTTACCTGTATTCACCTGTAGCCTCTCCTTAGTATCCATGCACCATTGTTGACTGTACCTGCCTGATGCCACTAACCCACCAAACTCACTCCCTCCCCCTACTCCCTTCCCCCTCCCCACTCCCTACCCTACTCCCTTCCCCCTCCCCACTCCCTACCCTGCTTTGTGTTTGCATGTTTGGCCTGTTTAAAGAGCGTGCCAGTGTGCCCGAGCGGTCTCGTCCTCATCTGCCTGTTCGTGCCAGCCCCAGCTCCAGCCCCAGCCCCAGCCCCAGCCCTGACTTCCTTTCCCAGCTCCAGTGAGGGAGAGACTCACCTCCCTTCTACCAGCAGGAGGCTCTCTACTGTGTCTAACACTGATTCTGACCCTGTGGAGCCTCTCCCGGAACCCCAGAGCCCTGTACTCCAGAACAACAGTGCCCCCCAGCAGGTTTCCAGACAGAGCGATGCCCTGAGACTAATTAAAAATCTTCTTAGGGAGTCTTTAGGCCCTGCCTATAACTTTGATGATGAGGTCTTCCTTAGACCCCCTTTGGTACCCAGCCTACAGGCTGCAGAAACGACTCAACACTGCCCCCTCTGGTCACCAAGGGCTTGACCGCAACACAGAGAGCAACAACAATGATGGAGTGGGGGAAAGAGAGGGGGAGGGCTGGGAAGATAGGGTGGTGGGTTCAAGGAGGAATGGGAACAGGGATGAGAGATGGCATAGCAACACCTACCATGGAGATCTGAGGTGGGAGCAGGGAGCGGTGGAAGATTACCGGAGCAATGGGGCAAGATCTCAAGACAGGGTCTACAGCCGGACTTACAGAGAGGGTGGAGAGTCCAGGCCACGGCATGTCCACTTCCAAGATGAAAGGAGGCGCTACAACAATTACCATAGTGACAGCAGGAGAGAAACTGCAACAGGCAGCCAGCAGAACAATTTTTTAGACAGGGGAGTGTCAGCAAGGCGTAGTTTCCATGGTGACTTCAGGCAGGCGCAGCGAAGTAGCAGCCAAGGTAACCATGATGAGCACAGGATTGGAGAAGGTGGCTGCCATCGTCTGAGTCAGGTTTTACAAAGGAATGTGCCCGCAAGGCGTAGTTATCATGGAGACTTCAGGGACAGGAGGAGGGATTCAAACAGAGACGACCGTAGAGTGTATGGCGACCAGAGCATGCAAAGTGGACAAAGGGTGAGCTACCGGGAAAACCCAACTATCCAGGAGGACAGGGTTTACCGGCAGGGTGATTACCACAATGGCAGGTCCAGCCAGGACCATGGAGACCGGAGGGAGTGGGAGGGAGGTAGCTATGGGAACAGGTGGGGGAGAGAGGAAGGCGGGGCTGGCAGGGATCGCCACGGCGCTCAAAGGGTCAGGCGGAGTGCAAGCGAGCGCTGGCATGCTTACGAGGAACCAGAGTCCAGCTCGGAGGAGGAAGGGAGATGGAGGGTTGAGAGGGGACGGAGGGAGGACAGGCCGCAAAGCGAAGAAGTCCGGCGCTGCGTCAGCTTCTCCAGCAGGCCACCACCCTCCACAGCTGGACCCAGGGGTGCAGGTAACCCAGCACCATGCAAGCCCTGCCTGTCTGCAGGGCCTCTCTCTTTACCCGCCGTAAAGCCGTGCTAGGAGAAGTTGCTGTGGCAGTTTGAGTTCTTTCCACTAATAGTGTTTTTGAGGAATGCCTCAGAAAATCTGCTTCATTTATTTCCTGTTTACTCTGCTGGATGGGCTCTTGCTACAGTACTGGGACTGTGGACCTATGATTAACTCCTCCACAGACTCAAGGATTTTTTCGCCATCTTTTCAATCTTTCACATTCAAAAACGCATTTGATCTCAAGCATTATTATCTTTAAGAGTGTAAACCTTTCTCTTCTGGTGTTGAGCCTGGCTGTGTTGACAAGTGCTTACAGTTGTCTATCATTCAGAAGACCATTTGATGCTCTGAGAACTGGAGCCCAACTTCCCTCCTTATGCAAGAGTAGCACATAGACATGGAAGTACACCCCCCTCTTATGGCAGTCGCCTGTGTACATGTGTGCATGCTGTGGTACTCTCCACACCCTGCAAATGATATTCTCATTGGATAAGGATGGGGTAAAATAATGTTTTTGCAGCCTGATTACAACAGGAGGCCAGTAGGACTGGGTCCATGGGGTTAACTAGACTTGTCCAAAACATTAAAGTGCACAACTCTGCATGTTGTGATACCAATAGAGAAGTACACAGCCTGACCACCATGCTGAAACGCTCCTGGCTCAAACTCTCCAGGGTCTGTCCACACCGCTCTGCTCGGCTAATGGCGTTCTCTTACAGGGGCGGGCCCCTCGACGGGACGGGGTGAGTCTAGAGCTAGGGGAGCTGGGGCAGGTGCTGCGGGATGAGGAGCTGGCCCGCATGCTGCAGGAGGAGGAGGAGGAGCGGCCTCTGAGGAAGGTACCTACCGATGTCCACAGCGCCACTTGCAGGCGCTTTAATGTCACTGCGCCTTCTGTCGTCTGCGGGTTTCTTTCCCTTAAGTATCTGCGTCTGTTTCAGAGCCCAACATCCCCACGAGACCCACAGAACTCCAGCCTCAGGGGAGATTTCACTGTTGCCCAGGTGGCCCAGGATGAGGTGGGTGGAGCCAGAAAATTGGGAAAGGTGTGGATATTCCTTTTAAGTTACTTGGGGTCAAGTTTTGCGATTTCCTCCCAGGAGATAGCCCGCTTCATGCAGCGAAATGAGAGGAAGGCCCAACGGCAGTCGTGTGACCTAGAAGGTCAGGGGGTCACGTCGGGAGCACAGAGACCCAGTCAATGCCCAAGAAAGAAGGTCTACTCGGGAGAGAAAGGTACTTCATTAAAACAAAAAAAACATTTTCCTGTCTTTTCTCATACTTCAGCACTTTATTTGAAGTATGGAACAAATTATAATATAAAATATTATTTTATTGTAATGTTATCATACATAATATAGGCTTTGTATCTTCCTGGGCTATACTTGTCACTTAAGGCATGGAAAATATGAATTCCAATTTACTGTGTGCTGACGTGGTAGATTAATGTAAAGGTTTCCTTGGAGTCATTATGAATGGGAACATTAAAAAAAAAACTACAGAAAAATGCGTTCATCAGGCAAAAACATACTGTAGAGTACAGGAAAAAGTGATGTTTTATTGAGGTACACAAGTGAATGATTAGGCTACATATTTAGGTGTGTGTAACAGTGTGATAGCAATTTCTTCATCTTAAACCATCAGAACGGGCAAATGTATATGCTTTATAATGGACAGAACTTCATTTTATGACATTAGATAGGGTTTTGGACCCATAGATATCTACCCCCTATACTGATGAAAAGATAGTAATTCCCACTTTAAAATTATACAAAGCAGTTGATTTGTAGTTAAATATATCATCATTTTATGATTTAGGGCAGTGCACAATTTAGCCATTTGGATAGATTTGGAGACACTAATGGGCAACACTGCCTATATTTTGCATCACAGATCTTTAGTAGTTCTGCATATCATCCTCAGATTTTGCACACTTGTGAACACGGGCTTTATGATCCAGGAAATGTATAGAATTACCCGTTTCACATATGAAGCTCTCAGCATTTCATTCCATATACTAAAACTAATTTTTTACATTTTTCCAAAGTTTCTTTGCATTTGTGGCACTTTATTTTGACTTAAATAATGAAAATAAACAAATACAAAGTTCGTATTGTAAATGGTACAACTATCTAGTTTCATTTGCCAAGTTTCTGTGATGGAGTTATAAAGCCTTAAAGAGAATTGACCAAATTTGCCATCTGTGCAAAAGGGTTAAACAAGTGTGGTCTCTGATGTCACAAGGAAGTGCAGTTACAATGATATTCTGCCCCAGGTGGAGCTGCCACAGGGGCCCCGGCAGAGATTGGACTCAGAAGGGCTAAACTCACCAAGTGAGGACTCTCCCTGGAGTGTCAGCCCCCCAGTCCAAACTGTGCAGCATCGTGAGTCACCGTCCGACACACACACACGCACTCATTCACACACACATTCTCAAACATTCCTACCTGCGCTGTGCACACATGCGCGCGCACACACAAGTCAGACACTGCAAAGTGTGCTGTCCATGAGACAAGCAAGCAAGTGGAAACTGCTAGATAACCACACTTTGACGCTTGTTTTAATGTAGAGAAAATGATGTAAGTGGAATCTTGTTGTGGTTTGTGGTGACCTTGAAATGCGCCAGAGTGCTGTAGACGCACATTGCTGGATATTGGCCCAACTGATCAGACTGACAGGATGCTAGCCTTTGACCTCACTGGTGATGTCATTGCAGGCAGCTGCAGGCTGTGAGGAACATTGCAGAGGAATTGGACCCAACTTTCAAGGCCAAACGGAGGGACAGTAATTCAACAGGACAGACCTCCTCTGGTACGGGCTCAGAATACATGTAATACCTGCATCATTATCCCTTGTTCTTCTGAATCAGTGGCCCAGAAATGTGTGCTTTGTTACCACTAGGGGTACTTGGAATTTCATATATTTTACATTTTTAGATAGTCGAAACGTTTTAGGAGTGTAGGGCATTGTCATACCTTTATAGTTACCCTTGAATGGTTTTTTTCCAGTGTACAGCACTCCATTTTAATGCTAATTATGAAATTTAAAACATCAATAACAAATCACATGACTGTAGAGTGACTCACATGTATGCAGTCATAATTCAATGTGGGATTAAGGCTGCTCATCTTAATCAATGTAAATATGTTCGTCATGAATGCAAGTTGTTTGGGGTGTGCGCAATGTTGATGGTCTGGATAAGTTAGGGAAGTACCAGAAATGACCTGTGGCATCTTGTGGGGTTTTATATAAACATGACTCCATTAAAATATGCTAATTTTTTAAATGTAAGGGGAAGGCCCATGTCCAATTAATTCTCCTTTCGATCCCTAGGTCTCTCGACCAGTCCCTCTTCCCCCTCCGGTCTCCATGACTATGCCCAGGAGCCCACCTTCGTCCCACCCACCAAGCGCCAAAGCAACAAATCGGCACGCACCAAAACCAAAGAGAAGAAGGAGAGCTGTAAGCAGCAGTGACCCCTTCCCAATGCCACACCCACCTTATGGACCCCGTCCCAACCTCCTTCAACAAGCCAGAATGTCATTGGTACCTCTTCTGGTCTGTAATGAGTGGTTTTGAAGAGGAGAAGGAGGTACAGGAGAGGTGCAGAATGAAGGTCTTTGGTCCCCATGAATTGTGCTGTGCTGGCACTGGAGATTGAGTCTGATCCTTCTAGCACCGTGATCTTCATTCCTGGAGAGCCGCAGGGTCTGCTGCTTTTTGTTTTCGTCTTAATATCAGCAACCAGTTCAGACCCAAGAAACCAGGGGAGGTGAGTTAACTGTGTGATCGACTGCTTTAATAAATTAGGTGCCGAGTAAGAACAAACAGCAGACCCTGCGGCTCTCCAGGACCAGGAATGAAGATCACTGTTCTAGCACATTACAATAGTCCTCCATTTGGGGAATAAGGGGAGACACACACATTTTTTGCCAGCACTTACACCCTTTATTCTTCAATGGGAGAACTTTTGCTGTTGTTGTTGTGGGGAGAAATAGAAACTGACCCAAGAAGTTGAGGTTGGCCTAGAAAGGGAATAGATGACAATCGCACATTTATTAAAATTATAATTTTTTCAGTTAAGTAATTTTACGGCAGTGTTGGGCTGCATAGGTTCTTTTCAAACAGCAGGGTACTGTTTTTTGTTTTTGGTGTGTTTGTGTTATTTAGAGGCAAAAACTGCCCTGCACTTTGGTTTATCGCCCTGAAAACACACTCTTCCAACCTATCAATGTACAGTCACCTCACATCACAGCAGGTCTGCAGCTGTGTCTCACTATCTTAGCTGCCAGGTCTTGCTTGTTCCTGCTTTCTTTGCAATCTCTGCTATAGCCATGCACCTTGATATTCAAGGCCCTCCTCTCTCAGGATGCAATGCTTTGCTGTGTAACCTTTGCTGCTGTAGATTCAGTAGCACAATCCTAAATGTGTAAATGCTGCACCTTTTCTCATTTAGTACGAATGGCAATCATTAGCATAGCATTGGGGGCATGTTTCAAATGTAATTATCCCCCAAAATATTCAGAACTTTCTAGTGGCCTTTGTCAGAACAGTGTCTTGTAATGCAGTCAGTGCTCGGATAAGGTGTTTTGGCGGCATTGTTTCACATTTGGTGGGACAGGCTGATGACAGAAATATCAGCCTCTCTAATATTTTTATTAGAGATTTCACACCTCTCGCTCAGGCCCAGAACTGCCGAAGGCAGCGTTAATCATCATTCTGGATTTTCTCACCTGCACCCTCACGTTCTGATGAACCTTCATACTGTAGGTTTCAGACGCCACACTGACGGTTCACCCAGGTATTGCTGTAATGAGTAGTACAGAGTTAGGCAGGACCTTAAATTTAAGGGAGTCAAGTTTATTTTAGAAATGATCTCTGTCCTTAAATCACAGTATACCCGACGTCTATGTCAGTGGCAATATTTTGATTCCTCAAAAGTTTGGTAGTAACTGAAATAAATACATGTTGTGTAAGAATTGGAAAAAGTGAAATACCGTCTTGCATTTAAGTTAGAGTTAAGGATACGGTAAAATAGTATTACACACACCGGTAGATGTGTGCGTTTGAGAGTATGCGTGTATAAATATCAACTTAATATTTCTTTGCTCAATGTCATCCTGATTTATATTATTTTATAAATAATTGCCATAGGTTATATGTTAAACCCTGTAACTGTTTTTTTATATCACAATCTGCTATATTTGCATATACTAGTTTGGAATCTTTTCTCCCTTACAACAGTTGCTATGGAGATGTTTAGAAGTAGAAATTCAGCCATTTGGGCACAGTAAGGCTTAATTTTTTTTTTCCAGTAGATTTTTACTTTGAAACACACTTATGGGTTTGGAATGGGACCTGAAATGCTTTATATGGTCTAGAATTCCTCATTGGCTTGAGCCAGATCCATATGTCCATGTTTGATCTTTTGTTTTATTTTAAGCCTTTATGAAAATTAATCATTTACCTTCCAGGATGGACATGAATGAAATTCTATTGAATTCACCTTGTTTGCAGTGAAAGCCGATTTCTTTCAGACAACCTGAACTATGAAAAAACATTGCATTTTGAACCTTTTCTCAACCATTTATTTGACAAGTAAAAGGGATCCAGTGAGTACCCAAAGGTGAAATATACCCTCACTTCTAAAACCAGGAATGTCAGTGGAAAGCCCATATTGGGGACCATTGTAAATGCTATAACATTACGTCTTGTCCACATGTGCTCTGCGTAGCTGTTGGACTTGGATTTCACAGTGTTCCTTCCTCAGTTAATTCTCTTTGCATCATAGTTAACTTCACTTTCACTCCATATTATTCCTGCTTTGAAGGGTTTTTTATTTTTATAAACCCAATGCTAAAGTTGACTCCCTGCTAACGAAGGTCTGAGCACAAGAAACACATTTTTTGTTATTTTGGTTCTGTACTCTAGCACTGAGTTTCAAAGGATACAATGACAATGAGGTTGAAGTGCAGACCGTCAGCTTTAATTGGAGGGTAATATTTTTTTTCTTTTAATATTTGGTCGCATATGCTTTGCATGCCATGACTTCCTGATGTCTGTGACCCAACAACATCAAAAGATTATTTTTCTGGTACTCTTACAAGTGATAACTTCTCTACATTTGAATGGATCTCTGGGAATTGGGACTAGATTTAGCTGTAAATTATGCTTGAACAGTATGGAATACATGTTTGGCGAAATGGCTGTAAGTCATCAAGGGTCTGAGGTATCAAACGATCACTCTGCTGCTAGATATTGATGGATAACTTTAAGGGTTGTTTCTCCTGACAAATTTTCCTATTGAACTCTATGGAAAAATAAGTCCGGAGAAGAAACCCTTCAAGTTATCCATCCATATCTACTGTATTGCTGGCAGCAGAGTGATGGTTTAAGGCTTGTTTGATACGTCAGACTCTTGATGAGCCATTTAGCCAACCATGTGTTCCATACTGTTCCAGTGTAATTTACAGCTAAATCTAGTCCCACCCCCCAATTCCATTCAAATGCAGAGAGATTTTAGTATCGCTTGCAGGAGTACCAGAAAATAAGATATCAAGAGTCTTTTGATGTTGTTGGGTCACAGACATCAGGAAGTCATGGCATGTAAAGGTTATGAGACCATATATTAAAAAGTATCTTTATTCTACATCATGTTAAACTGTCCAATATTTTTTGATGCCCGAAAATGGGGGGGGGGGGGGGGGGGACTACGTACAAACGGTTCTATCATTTCTAAACGTTTCATCTGATATGGATGACAATACCCTCAAATTAAAGCTGACAGTCTGCACTTCATTAGCACTGAGTTTGAAAGGATACAATGACAGAGTACAGAACCAAAATAAAAAAATCTGTTACGGTGCTCATAGCATGTTGGCTGCAGTTGCTTGAGCTGTGAAATCGCAGAACCTGTTAACTGAAGTGGTTTCCATTGTGTAAATGGAGAAAATCTTGAGTAAATTGGGCCTATGGGTTATATAGTGTATATGAGCTATTTACTCAGATGCCAATGTACGGTAGCAGTGATCTACAGTTTTGGTATTTTGATTAATTTTTGCTGATCTCTATTCTATTATTTTCACTCTGAATAAAGTGTTGGTGCTTGAGATTTGTCTGTGTGCCTGTGCATTTTATCACTGTATTAGGAAAAACAGCCACTACATGTTATTCCGGGGGGTTGCATTATGGGTGTCAAATATCAAAGATCTGAGAGGTCAAGATTGAAAAGGAGCATTTGTGCATTATGAGGCACGTGCCTGACCCATGGAGAGTGCTGGGGTTACACATTTAGGCCTGGTCCAGGTGGCTTTCAGTTGTACTTATGTGGTGCACTTTAGATTGAAAAAAACAGGGGGATCTCCCAGGGTGTAAAACAGGGACTGCTGAGAGACACTGCCATGACGTATTATAAGCCATAGGCTTGCCCACGTCCTATTACCTCACACTTGCTCCCCCCAGTACACGGTGTGTCAGAACCACAGAATGTTTTTTATGCCTCAGGTCTTACCTTTATCCATCTCATCTCAGCCCTTGACTGAATCCTTCACTTTTAATATTACAATAACTGTAAAATAGACATTTGTTTTATGTCACGTTATCGTTCATTCCACTGGAATCTGTTTTAAAGAAATATCCAAAAAGAATCAGGCAAAATTCAAACATTTGAATGGTGATACAGGACACACTAATGTATAGTGTGTCCTGTATCACACTTTACATAATATATTATTTATGTAAACAACTTTATTTTAGTTTTACATAGAATATACATTAGAGTACAAATGAACCTACAAAATAGTTATATACAGTGAGCACCATAATTCATTGGACAGTGACACTTTTTGTTATTTTGGTTCGGTACTCTAGCACTGAGTTTGAAAGTGAGGTTGAAGTGCAGACTGTCAGCTTTAATGTGAGGGTGTTTTCATCCATATCTGATGAACCGTCTTGAAATTATAGAACCTTTTGTACAGTTTCTCCCCAGACATCAGGAAGTCATGGCATGCAAAGGATACGTGACCAAATATTAAAAATGATTACTTTATTCTACATTGTTAAACTGTCCAATATTTTTTGATGCCCGAAAATGAGGGGGGGGACTATGTACAAAAGGTTCTATAATTTCTAAACGGTTCATCCAATATGGATGAAAATACCCTCAAATTAAAGCTGACAGTCTGCACCTCATTGTATCCTTTTAAACTCAGTGCTAGAGTACAGAACCAAAATAACAAAAAATGTATCACTGTCCAATGAATTATGGTGCTCACTATGTGCTTAAAAAAAAAGATGGTGTCCCTGTGTGTACACAAACATGGGATTAAAAAGTATGGTTCAAATATTTCAATGTGTCACACGTGTCATGATTCTTTGATTTCTCTGGACATCACAGGACTTGCATACAGTCCATGAAAAAGTACCACCGTACAGAAGCTTACTTGAATCCGTCATCTCTGTGGATTACATTACAATTTACCAGATTCATTGGCGAGTATCAAATAGTGTGTGGTGTGTAGCTTGACAGTACTTAATTACAGCAGTCTTGTGTTAATTTTAAGGTGTGCGTCTCTACGTAAGAGAACGACATAAGGCAGCGGTCCCCAACCCAGTTCCCTGGATATCTACCGTCCTGTAGGTTTTCATTTCAATCCTAATTTGGCGCACCTGATGCTACCAATTGGCAGCTCAATGAGATCTCTAGCTGTTGAATGAGATGTGCTTTGTTAGGGCTGGAGTGAAAACCTACAGGACGGTAGATGTCCAGCAGCAGGGTAAGGGAACAGGGCTCCTGCTGAGTACGGATGCAATGCGGCCCTCTGGCCCTGTCTAAAAATGTGGGTCTATGAGGCAGTTTGTAGAGTTGCGCAGGCCTACTTTGTCTGTGCAGCATATGTCCTTAGAGTTGATGAACCCTCTTCAGCACCATGGATGCACCCCAAGAAATCCCAGCAGGAACAGGGGGATCCCCCAGACCACCTTCATAACTGACCCACTGTGGTCCAACCGCCTGCCGTGGCCAAGTGTCTTGGGAGCTTCCCTCTGGAGCAGCTCTTGGGCAGCATTCGGAACTGGGCAACCTGAGAAGGGGGAAAGGAAATGTAAGTGTGCGCACTCCGGGTCTCGCCCGCAGCTGCCTTTTACGCGCTGATGCGTGTGTGACTGTGACGACGTCCCAACTGCGCCCCCTCCCCCAACCTAACCCAACCTCCACCCGCAAGACAGAACATTGCTGACACCACCAGGGGGCAGTAGGGAGGTGACACTTCCCTTAGCAATGCGCTTAAAAGCAGTGAATGGAAGAGTATAATGCATTTTATTTTTTTTTAAGCGTTTCAGGGTAATCAAAGTGTGAGCTCAGAAGTCAAGGCTGCGACAGATCTGGAACAGAAGCTGCTTCAGTTTAATTAAATGTTTTAGTACACTGGGCTTTCTATGTGTCAGCCTTTTCAGTATGTCATATTGCATAGAATTTTCATTCATGTACCAATTTATGCCTCGTCTATCTATGGAGTTATCCCCTCAGCAGAGAAATGATCACTGAGCAGTCGGGTCAAATGTGGTTCAAAATGTTTCAATGATGCTGTAGAGTGCCACTAGTGTTAAGTTTGACTTTTATTTCTTCAGAATACTTATTACCCATCAGTCCGTAGGGTTTCAGTGTGGACAGAGGCTTAAACTCTGAAACCCACTTCCAAAAGACAAGAGCACTGGTCATTTACAGAGGAAATGTCATGGATTCCATTTCCAGCTCTTACCAAATCGCTCTATTGTGAATTTACTTAATAAGTCAGTTGGAAACGGTCGCAGCTGAAACCACTTTTAATGTAGACTACACAACAATGTGTATAGCTCTTGCTCCGATCGCTCACCTATTCCATATACTAACATAGCGTACTCATTGTAGCTTGGTTCGTGTAGGCTATGCTGTATTTGGGATGTGATTTCATACACACCATCTAAATAGGCTGCCAAAGAGTTGTTACTGAATTCTTATATCTGCAGAGTGCACTTTAAACTATATTCTCTAGCCACAATAACGAACGTTTGCGAAATATAATATGAGTCATTAAACTATGATCTATTAATACTTACTCTTACGCGAGACGTGGCTGTCTTCTTTCTGAAGTAAACAGGTGATAAAGACCTGCGTCTGCCAGCCCCTCGCAAGTTGTGAGTCACTGGTTCTACACGTTTCTTTATAGTCCGGGGCTGTGTCCGAATCAGAGCCCTACACCTTTTTGAGTACGCATATTTGAGTCCACTTCCTCAAAAATCTTTTGAGTGGGCGACTTTTTCTCACAAATGGGGGCACTTAAAATACCAGGATGAACCCCTTATTTCCGGGGTTTTGTTGAGGGAATTCAGGAGCACACTTATCTGCAGAACTGTGCACTCACCCGACAATTTCAGTAACTCGGAAGTAAAAACGTAAAAGACGTAGAGCGTATATGCCTATCTATAGTACAAGAGTGGGTCATATTGCAAAATACTCTTTTATTTTTGTTAATTCTATCTTCATTCATAGTCTAACAATTGTCATATGTTAACTGATTGATATTCTCAATAAAAAATAAAAAATTTAAAACGATATTACGAACTACTTCCTCAATAGTTTGGAAAGAGTTTTGCGGGATTTCTTTCGCACACTGCTCGCAATGAGGGGACAGGGCACAGTAGACAGGGGTCTGAGTGGACAGGGAACAGGGCTCTGATTCGGACACAGCCCGGGGGGCGTGGTTACGTATAGGTTAATTAATGTAGAACTATTTGCGCCATATTTATGGCGTGACGTGGTTCCGCCCGTAGTGGTGGTTAATTTGCTATTCAGTTTCCCAGCAGCTCTTCCTCTTGGCGAGGATACCCCATATTGTGGCGTGTTGACCGATATGAAATAGAACCTCGTTCGTCTGTGATATCCAAGTGTCAAAAGTTTGACACCTTCTAAAATTGGCAAGAAAATCCTATTTAAAATGTCACCTTTTTCAGTAGATTTACATTGGATTACATAGAAAGTTTGGAGTGGGATTATTTCAAAATGCTACAATAATATTTCACCCAACTCGAGTCAGAGGTGGTGAAGGACCTCTTCTCTAATACCCACATATCAAACGTTTGAGACGTTATAAAATTGGAAAGAAAATTCTAGTCAAATCTTCACCTTTTTCAGTAGATTTACATTGGATTACATAGAAAGTTTGGAGTGGGATTATTTCAAAATGCTACAGTAATATTTCACCCAACTCAGGTCAAGTATAGTGGAGGACCTCTTCTCTCATACCCACATGTCAAAAGTGTGAGACGTTCTAAAATTGGCAAGAAAATCCTGTTCAAAATATCACCTTTTTCAGTCGATTTACATTGGATTATATAGAAAGTTTGGAGTGGGATTATTTGAAAATGCTACAGTAATATTTCACCCAACTCAGCTCAGATATAGTGGAGGACCTCTTCTCTCATACCCAAGTGTCGAAAGTTTGAGACTTTCTAAAATTGGCAAGAAAATCCTATTCAAAATTTCACCTTTTTCAGTAGATTTACATTGGTGGACATAGGAAGTTTGAAGAGGGATTATTTGAAAATGCTACAGTAATATTTCACCCAACTCGAGTCAGAGGTGGTGGAGGACCTCTTCTCTCATAGCCCGAGGTCAAAGGTTTGAGACGTTCTAAAATTGTCAAGAAAACCCTATTCAAAATTTCACCTTTTTCAGTAGATTTACATTGAATTACATAGTTTGAAGAGGGATTATTAGTAATATTTCACCCAAATCAGCTCAGATATAGTGGAGGAGCTCTTCTCTCATACTCACATGTCAAAAGTGTGAGACGTTCTAAAATTGTCAAGAAAATCCTATTCAAAATATCACCTTTTTTCAGTAAAATTACATTGGATTATATAGAAAGTTTGGAGTGGGATTATTAGAAAATGCTACAGTAATATTTCACCCAACTCAGGTCAGATATAGTGGAGGACCTCTTCTCTCATACGCAAGTGTCAAAGGTTTGAGACGTTCTAAAATTGGCAAGAAAATCTTATTTAAATAATCACCTTTTTCAGTAGATTTACATTGGTGGACATAGGAAGTTGGAAGAGGGATTATTAGAAAATGCTACAGTAATATTTCACTCAGGTCAGGTATAGTGGAGGACCTCTTCTCTCATATCCACATGTCAAAGGTTTGAGACGTTCTAAAATTGGCAAGAAATTCCTATTTAAATAATCACCTTTTTCAGTAGATTTACATTGGTGGACATAGGACGTTTGAAGAGGGATTATTTGAAAATGCTACAGTAATATTTCACCCAACTCGAGTCAGAGGTGGTGGAGGACCTCTTCTCTCATAGCCCAAGGTCAAAGGTTTGAGACGTTCTAAAATTGTCAAGAAAATCCTATTCAAACTTTCACCTTTTTCAGTAGATTTACATTGAATTACATAGTTTGAAGAGGGATTATTTGAAAATGCTACAGTAATATTTCACCCAAATCAGCTCAGATATAGTGGAGGACCTCTTCTCTCATACTCACATGTCAAAAGTGTGAGACGTTCTAAAATTGGCAAGAAAATCCTATTCAAAATATCACCTTTTTCAGTCGATTTACATTGGATTATATAGAAGGTTTGGAGTGGGATTATTTGAAAATGCTACAGTAATATTTCACCCAACTCAGGTCAGGTATAGTGGAGGACCTCTTCTCTCATACCCACATGTCAAAGGTTTGAGATGTTCTAAAATTGGCAAGAAATTCCTATTTAAATAATCACCTTTTTCAGTAGATTTACATTGGTGGACATAGGACGTTTGAAGAGGGATTATTTGAAAATGCTACAGTAATATTTCACCCAACTCAGCTCAGATATAGGGGAGGACCTCTTCTCTCATACCCAAGTGTCAAAGGTTTGAGACGTTCTAAAATTGGCAAGAAAATCCTATTCAAAATTTCACCTTTTTCAGTAGATTTACATTGGTGGACATAGGAAGTTTGAAAAGGGATTATTAGAAAATGCTACAGTAATATTTCACCCAACTCGAGTCAGAGGTGTTGGAGGACCTCTTCTCTCATAGCCCGAGGTCAAAGGTTTGAGACGTTCTAAAATTGTCAAGAAAATCCTATTCAAAATATCACCTTTTTTCAGTTAAATTACATTGGATTATATAGAAAGTTTGGAGTGGGATTATTAGAAAATGCTACAGTAATATTTCACCCAACTCGAGTCAGAGGTGGTGGAGGACCTCTTCTCTAATACCCACATATCAAAAGTTTGAGACGTTCTAAAATTGGAAAGAAAATCCTATTCAAAATGTCACCTTTTTCAGTAAATTGGATTACATAGAAAGTTTGAAGAGGGATTATTTGAAAATGCTACAGTAATATTTCACCCAACTCAGGTCAGATATAGTGGAGGACGTCTTCTCTCATACCCAAGTGTCAAAAGTTTGAGACGTTCTAAAATTGGCAAGAAATTCCTATTCAAAATTTCACCTTTTTCAGTCGATTTACATTGGATTACATAGAAAGTTTGGAGTGGGATTATTTGAAAATGCTACAGTAGTATTTCACCCAACTCCGGTCAGATATAGTGGAGGACCTCTTCTCTCATACTCACATGTCAAAAGTGTGAGACGTTCTAAAATTGGCAAGAAAAGCCTATTCAAAATATCACCTTTTTCAGTCGATTTACATTGGATTATATAGAACGTTTGGAGTGGGATTATTAGAAAATGCTACAGTAATATTTCACCCAACTCAGCTAAGATATAGTGGAGGAACTCTTCTCTCATAAACACATGTCAAAAGTTTGAGACGTTCTAAAATTGGCAAGAAAATCCTATTCAAAATTTCACCTTTTTCAGTAGATTTACATTGGTGGACATAGGAAGTTTGAAGAGGGATTATTTGAAAATGCTACAGTAATATTTCACCCAACTCAGCTCAGATATAGTGGAGGAACTCTTCTCTCATACCCAAGTGTCAAAAGTTTGAGACGTTCTAAAATTGGCAAGAAAATCCTATTCAAAATTTCACCTTTTTCAGTAGATTTACATTGGTGGACATAGGAAGTTTGAAGAGGGATTATTAGGAAATGCTACAGTAATATTTCACCCAACTCGAGTCAGAGGTGGTGGAGGACCTCTTCTCTCATAGCCCGAGGTCAAAGGTTTGAGACGTTCTAAAATTGTCAAGAAAACCCTATTCAAAATTTCACCTTTTTCAGTAGATTTACATTGAATTACATAGTTTGAAGAGGGATTATTAGTAATATTTCACCCAAATCAGCTCAGATATAGTGGAGGAGCTCTTCTCTCATACTCACATGTCAAAAGTGTGAGACGTTCTAAAATTGTCAAGAAAATCCTATTCAAAATATCACCTTTTTTCAGTAAAATTACATTGGATTATATAGAAAGTTTGGAGTGGGATTATTAGAAAATGCTACAGTAATATTTCACCCAACTCAGGTCAGATATAGTGGAGGACGTCTTCTCTCATACCCAAGTGTCAAAAGTTTGAGACGTTCTAAAATTGGCAAGAAATTCCTATTTAAATAATCACCTTTTTCATTAGATTTACATTGGTGGACATAGGAAGTTTGAAGAGGGATTATTTGAAAATGCTACAGTAATATTTCACCCAACTCAGGTCAGATATAGTGGAGGACCTCTTCTCTCATACGCAAGTGTCAAAGGTTTGAGACGTTCTAAAATTGGCAAGAAAATCCTATTTAAATAATCACCTTTTTCAGTAGATTTACATTGGTGGACATAGGAAGTTTGAAGAGGGATTATTAGAAAATGCTACAGTAATATTTCACCCAACTCAGGTCAGGTATAGTGGAGGACCTCTTCTCTCATATCCACATGTCAAAGGTTTGAGACGTTCTAAAATTGTCAAGAAAATCCTATTCAAAATTTCACCTTTTTCAGTAGATTTACATTGAATTACATAGTTTGAAGAGGGATTATTAGTAATATTTCACCCAAATCAGCTCAGATATAGTGGAGGAGCTCTTCTCTCATAGTCACGTCAAAAGTGTGAGACGTTCTAAAATTGGCAAGAAAATCCTATTCAAAATATCACCTTTTTCAGTAGATTTACATTGGTGGACATAGGAAGTTTGAAGAGGGATTATTTGAAAATGCTACAGTAATATTTCACCCAACTCAGCTCAGATATAGTGGAGGACCTCTTCTCTCATACCCAAGTGTCAAAGGTTTGAGACGTTCTAAAATTGGCAAGAAAATCCTATTCAAAATTTCACCTTTTTCAGTCGATTTACATTGGATTATATAGAAAGTTTGGAGTGGGATTATTTGAAAATGCTACAGTAATATTTCACCCAACTCAGCTCAGATATAGTGGAGGACCTCTTCTCTCATACCCAAGTGTCGAAAGTTTGAGACTTTCTAAAATTGGCAAGAAAATCCTATTCAAAATTTCAACTTTTTCAGTAGATTTACATTGGTGAACATAGGACGTTTGAAGAGGGATTATTAGAAAATGCTACAGTAATATTTCACCCAACTCAGCTCAGATATAGTGGAGGACCTCTTCTCTCATAAACACGTCAAAAGTTTGAGACGTTCTAAAATTGGCAAGAAAATCCTATTCAAAATTTCAACTTTTTCAGTAGATTTACATTGGTGAACATAGGACGTTTGAAGAGGGATTATTAGAAAATGCTACAGTAATATTTCACCCAACTCAGCTCAGATATAGTGGAGGACCTCTTCTCTCATAAACACGTCAAAAGTTTGAGACGTTCTAAAATTGGCAAGAAAATCCTATTCAAAATTTCACCTTTTTCAGTAGATTTACATTGGTGGACATAGGAAGTTTGAAGAGGGATTATTAGAAAATGCTACAGTAATATTTCACCCAACTCGAGTCAGAGGTGGTGGAGGACCTCTTCTCTCATAGCCCGAGGTCAAAGGTTTGAGACGTTCTAAAATTGTCAAGAAAATCCTATTCAAAATTTCACCTTTTTCAGTAGATTTACATTGAATTACATAGTTTGAAGAGGGATTATTAGTAATATTTCACCCAAATCAGCTCAGATATAGTGTAGGAGCTCTTCTCTCATACTCACATGTCAAAAGTGTGAGACGTTCTAAAATTGGCAAGAAAATCCTATTCAAAATATCACCTTTTTCAGTCGATTTACATTGGATTGGGATTATTTGAAAATGCTACAGTAGTATTTCACCCAACTCCGGTCAGATATAGTGGAGGACCCCTTCTCTCATACCCAAGTATCAAAAGTTTGAGACGTTCTAAAATTGGCAAGAAAATCCTATTCAAAATTTCACCTTTTTCAGTAGATTTACATTGAATTACATAGTTTGGAGTGGGATTATTTGAAAATGCTACAGTAATATTTCACCCAACTCAGGTCAGGTATAGTGGAGGACCTCTTCTCTCATACTCACATGTCAAAAGTGTGAGACGTTCTAAAATTGGCAAGAAATTCCTATTTAAATAATCACCTTTTTCAGTAGATTTACATTGGTGGACATAGGAAGTTTGAAGAGGGATTATTAGAAAATGCTACAGTAATATTTCACCCAACTCGAGTCACAGGTGGTGGAGGATCTCTTCTCTCATAGCCCGAGGTCAAAGGTTTGAGACGTTCTAAAATTGGCAAGAAAATCCTATTCAAAATTTCACCTTTTTCAGTAGATTTACATTGAATTACATAGTTTGAAGAGGGATTATTTGAAAATGCTACAGTAATATTTCACCCAAATCAGCTCAGATATAGTGGAGGACCTCTTCTCTCATACTCACATGTCAAAAATGTGAGACGTTCTAAAATTGTCAAGAAAATCCTATTCAAAATATCACCTTTTTTCAGTAAAATTACATTGGATTATATAGAAAGTTTGGAGTGGGATTATTAGAAAATGCTACAGTAATATTTCACCCAACTCGAGTCAGAGGTGGTGGAGGACCTCTTCTCTAATACCCACATACCAAAAGTTTGAGACGTTCTAAAATTGGAAAGAAAATCCTATTCAAAATGTCACCTTTTTCAGTAAATTGGATTACATAGAAAGTTTTAAGAGGGATTATTTGAAAATGCTACAGTAATATTTCACCCAACTCAGGTGAGATATAGTGGAGGACGTCTTCTCTCATACCCAAGTGTCAAAAGTTTGAGACGTTCTAAAATTGGCAAGAAAATCCTATTCAAAATATCACCTTTTTCAGTCGATTTACATTGGATTATATAGAACGTTTGGAGTGGGATTATTAGAAAATGCTACAGTAATATTTCACCCAACTCAGCTCAGATATAGTGGAGGACCTCTTCTCTCATAAACACATGTCAAAAGTTTGAGACGTTCTAAAATTGGCAAGAAAATCCTATTCAAAATTTCACCTTTTTCAGTAGATTTACATTGGTGGACATAGGAAGTTTGAAGAGGGATTATTTGAAAATGCTACAGTAATATTTCACCCAACTCGAGTCAGAGGTGGTGGAGGACCTCTTCTCTAATACCCACATATCAAACGTTTGAGACGTTCTAAAATTGGAAAGAAAATTCTAGTCAAATCTTCACCTTTTTCAGTAGATTTACATTGGATTACATAGAAAGCTTGGAGTGGGATTATTTCAAAATGCTACAGTAATAATTCACCCAACACAGGTCAAGTATAGTGGAGGACCTCTTCTCTCATACCCACATGTCAAAAGTGTGAGACGTTCTAAAATTGGCAAGAAAATCCTATTCAAAATTTCACCTTTTTCAGTAAATTTACATTGGATTATATAGAAAGCTTGGAGTGGGATTATTTGAAAATGCTAGAGTAATATTTCACCCAACTCAGGTCAAGTATAGTGGAGGACCTCTTCTCTCATACCCACATGTCAAAAGCGTGAGACGTTCTAAAATTGGCAAGAAAATCCTATTCAAAATTTCACCTTTTTCAGTAAATTTACATTGGATTATATAGAAAGCTTGGAGTGGGATTATTTGAAAATGCTACAGTAATATTTCACCCAACTCAGCTCAGATATAGTGGAGGACCTCTTCTCTCATACTCACATGTCAAAAGTGTGAGACGTTCTAAAATTGGCAAGAAATTCCTATTTAAATAATCACCTTTTTCAGTAGATTTACATTGGTGGACATAGGAAGTTTGAAGAGGGATTATTAGAAAATGCTACAGTAATATTTCACCCAACTCGAGTCACAGGTGGTGGAGGACCTCTTCTCTCATAGCCCGAGGTCAAAGGTTTGAGACGTTCTAAAATTGGCAAGAAAATCCTATTCAAAATTTCACCTTTTTCAGTAGATTTACATTGAATTACATAGTTTGAAGAGGGATTATTTGAAAATGCTACAGTAATATTTCACCCAACTCGAGTCAGAAGTGGTGGAGGACCTCTTCTCTAATACCCACGTATCAAAAGTTTGAGACGTTCTAAAATTGGAAAGAAAATCCTATTCAAAATATCACCTTTTTCAGTCGATTTACATTGGATTATATAGAACGTTTGGAGTGGGATTATTAGAAAATACTACAGTAATATTTCATCCAACTCAGCTCAGATATAGTGGAGGACCTCTTCTCTCATACTCACATGTCAAAAGTGTGAGACGTTCTAAAATTGGCAAGAAATTCCTATTTAAATAATCACCTTTTTCAGTAGATTTACATTGGTGGACATAGGAAGTTTGAAGAGGGATTATTAGAAAATGCTACAGTAATATTTCACCCAACTCGAGTCACAGGTGGTGGAGGACCTCTTCTCTCATAGCCCGAGGTCAAAGGTTTGAGACGTTCTAAAATTGGCAAGAAAATCCTATTCAAAATTTCACCTTTTTCAGTAGATTTACATTGAATTACATAGTTTGAAGAGGGATTATTTGAAAATGCTACAGTAATATTTCACCCAACTCGAGTCAGAAGTGGTGGAGGACCTCTTCTCTAATACCCACGTATCAAAAGTTTGAGACGTTCTAAAATTGGAAAGAAAATCCTATTCAAAATATCACCTTTTTCAGTCGATTTACATTGGATTATATAGAACGTTTGGAGTGGGATTATTAGAAAATACTACAGTAATATTTCATCCAACTCAGCTCAGATATAGTGGAGGACCTCTTCTCTCATACCCAAGTGTCAAAAGTTTGAGACGTTCTAAAATTGGCAAGAAATTCCTATTTAAATAATCACCTTTTTCAGTAGATTTACATTGGTGGACATAGGAAGTTTGAAGAGGGATTATTAGAAAATGCTACAGTAATATTTCACCCAACTCGAGTCACAGGTGGTGGAGGACCTCTTCTCTAATACCCACATATCAAACGTTTGAGACGTTCTAAAATTGGAAAGAAAATTCTAGTCAAATCTTCACCTTTTTCAGTAGATTTACATTGGATTACATAGAAAGCTTGGAGTGGGATTATTTCAAAATGCTACAGTAATAATTCACCCAACACAGGTCAAGTATAGTGGAGGACCTCTTCTCTCATACCCACATGTCAAAAGTGTGAGACGTTCTAAAATTGGCAAGAAAATCCTATTCAAAATTTCACCTTTTTCAGTAAATTTACATTGGATTATATAGAAAGCTTGGAGTGGGATTATTTGAAAATGCTAGAGTAATATTTCACCCAACTCAGGTCAAGTATAGTGGAGGACCTCTTCTCTCATACCCACATGTCAAAAGCGTGAGACGTTCTAAAATTGGCAAGAAAATCCTATTCAAAATTTCACCTTTTTCAGTAAATTTACATTGGATTATATAGAAAGCTTGGAGTGGGATTATTTGAAAATGCTACAGTAATATTTCACCCAACTCAGCTCAGATATAGTGGAGGACCTCTTCTCTCATACTCACATGTCAAAAGTGTGAGACGTTCTAAAATTGGCAAGAAATTCCTATTTAAATAATCACCTTTTTCAGTAGATTTACATTGGTGGACATAGGAAGTTTGAAGAGGGATTATTAGAAAATGCTACAGTAATATTTCACCCAACTCGAGTCACAGGTGGTGGAGGACCTCTTCTCTCATAGCCCGAGGTCAAAGGTTTGAGACGTTCTAAAATTGGCAAGAAAATCCTATTCAAAATTTCACCTTTTTCAGTAGATTTACATTGAATTACATAGTTTGAAGAGGGATTATTTGAAAATGCTACAGTAATATTTCACCCAACTCGAGTCAGAAGTGGTGGAGGACCTCTTCTCTAATACCCACGTATCAAAAGTTTGAGACGTTCTAAAATTGGAAAGAAAATCCTATTCAAAATATCACCTTTTTCAGTCGATTTACATTGGATTATATAGAACGTTTGGAGTGGGATTATTAGAAAATACTACAGTAATATTTCATCCAACTCAGCTCAGATATAGTGGAGGACCTCTTCTCTCATACTCACATGTCAAAAGTGTGAGACGTTCTAAAATTGGCAAGAAATTCCTATTTAAATAATCACCTTTTTCAGTAGATTTACATTGGTGGACATAGGAAGTTTGAAGAGGGATTATTAGAAAATGCTACAGTAATATTTCACCCAACTCGAGTCACAGGTGGTGGAGGACCTCTTCTCTAATACCCACATATCAAACGTTTGAGACGTTCTAAAATTGGAAAGAAAATTCTAGTCAAATCTTCACCTTTTTCAGTAGATTTACATTGGATTACATAGAAAGCTTGGAGTGGGATTATTTCAAAATGCTACAGTAATAATTCACCCAACACAGGTCAAGTATAGTGGAGGACCTCTTCTCTCATACCCACATGTCAAAAGTGTGAGACGTTCTAAAATTGGCAAGAAAATCCTATTCAAAATTTCACCTTTTTCAGTAAATTTACATTGGATTATATAGAAAGCTTGGAGTGGGATTATTTGAAAATGCTAGAGTAATATTTCACCCAACTCAGGTCAAGTATAGTGGAGGACCTCTTCTCTCATACCCACATGTCAAAAGCGTGAGACGTTCTAAAATTGGCAAGAAAATCCTATTCAAAATTTCACCTTTTTCAGTAAATTTACATTGGATTATATAGAAAGCTTGGAGTGGGATTATTTGAAAATGCTACAGTAATATTTCACCCAACTCAGCTCAGATATAGTGGAGGACCTCTTCTCTCATACTCACATGTCAAAAGTGTGAGACGTTCTAAAATTGGCAAGAAATTCCTATTTAAATAATCACCTTTTTCAGTAGATTTACATTGGTGGACATAGGAAGTTTGAAGAGGGATTATTAGAAAATGCTACAGTAATATTTCACCCAACTCGAGTCACAGGTGGTGGAGGAGCTCTTCTCTCATAGCCCGAGGTCAAAGGTTTGAGACGTTCTAAAATTGGCAAGAAAATCCTATTCAAAATTTCACCTTTTTCAGTAGATTTACATTGAATTACATAGTTTGAAGAGGGATTATTTGAAAATGCTACAGTAATATTTCACCCAACTCGAGTCAGAAGTGGTGGAGGACCTCTTCTCTAATACCCACGTATCAAAAGTTTGAGACGTTCTAAAATTGGAAAGAAAATCCTATTCAAAATATCACCTTTTTCAGTCGATTTACATTGGATTATATAGAACGTTTGGAGTGGGATTATTAGAAAATACTACAGTAATATTTCATCCAACTCAGCTCAGATATAGTGGAGGACCTCTTCTCTCATACTCACATGTCAAAAGTGTGAGACGTTCTAAAATTGGCAAGAAATTCCTATTTAAATAATCACCTTTTTCAGTAGATTTACATTGGTGGACATAGGAAGTTTGAAGAGGGATTATTAGAAAATGCTACAGTAATATTTCACCCAACTCGAGTCACAGGTGGTGGAGGACCTCTTCTCTCATAGCCCGAGGTCAAAGGTTTGAGACGTTCTAAAATTGGCAAGAAAATCCTATTCAAAATTTCACCTTTTTCAGTAGATTTACATTGAATTACATAGTTTGAAGAGGGATTATTTGAAAATGCTACAGTAATATTTCACCCAACTCGAGTCAGAAGTGGTGGAGGACCTCTTCTCTAATACCCACGTATCAAAAGTTTGAGACGTTCTAAAATTGGAAAGAAAATCCTATTCAAAATATCACCTTTTTCAGTCGATTTACATTGGATTATATAGAATGTTTGGAGTGGGATTATTAGAAAATACTACAGTAATATTTCATCCAACTCAGCTCAGATATAGTGGAGGACCTCTTCTCTCATACCCAAGTGTCAAAAGTTTGAGACGTTCTAAAATTGGCAAGAAATTCCTATTTAAATAATCACCTTTTTCAGTAGATTTACATTGGTGGACATAGGAAGTTTGAAGAGGGATTATTAGAAAATGCTACAGTAATATTTCACCCAACTCGAGTCACAGGTGGTGGAGGACCTCTTCTCTCATAGCCCGAGGTCAAAGGTTTGAGACGTTCTAAAATTGTCAAGAAAATCCTATTCAAACTTTCACCTTTTTCAGTAGATTTACATTGAATTACATAGTTTGAAGAGGGATTATTTGAAAATGCTACAGTAATATTTCACCCAAATCAGCTCAGATATAGTGGAGGACCTCTTCTCTCATACTCACATGTCAAAAGTGTGAGACGTTCTAAAATTGGCAAGAAAATCCTATTCAAAATATCACCTTTTTCAGTCGATTTACATTGGATTATATAGAAGGTTTGGAGTGGGATTATTTGAAAATGCTACAGTAATATTTCACCCAACTCAGGTCAGGTATAGTGGAGGACCTCTTCTCTCATACCCACATGTCAAAGGTTTGAGATGTTCTAAAATTGGCAAGAAATTCCTATTTAAATAATCACCTTTTTCAGTAGATTTACATTGGTGGACATAGGACGTTTGAAGAGGGATTATTTGAAAATGCTACAGTAATATTTCACCCAACTCAGCTCAGATATAGGGGAGGACCTCTTCTCTCATACCCAAGTGTCAAAGGTTTGAGACGTTCTAAAATTGGCAAGAAAATCCTATTCAAAATTTCACCTTTTTCAGTAGATTTACATTGGTGGACATAGGAAGTTTGAAAAGGGATTATTAGAAAATGCTACAGTAATATTTCACCCAACTCGAGTCAGAGGTGTTGGAGGACCTCTTCTCTCATAGCCCGAGGTCAAAGGTTTGAGACGTTCTAAAATTGTCAAGAAAATCCTATTCAAAATATCACCTTTTTTCAGTAAAATTACATTGGATTATATAGAAAGTTTGGAGTGGGATTATTAGAAAATGCTACAGTAATATTTCACCCAACTCGAGTCAGAGGTGGTGGAGGACCTCTTCTCTAATACCCACATATCAAAAGTTTGAGACGTTCTAAAATTGGAAAGAAAATCCTATTCAAAATGTCACCTTTTTCAGTAAATTGGATTACATAGAAAGTTTGAAGAGGGATTATTTGAAAATGCTACAGTAATATTTCACCCAACTCAGGTCAGATATAGTGGAGGACGTCTTCTCTCATACACAAGTGTCAAAAGTTTGAGACGTTCTAAAATTGGCAAGAAATTCCTATTCAAAATTTCACCTTTTTCAGTCGATTTACATTGGATTACATAGAAAGTTTGGAGTGGGATTATTTGAAAATGCTACAGTAGTATTTCACCCAACTCCGGTCAGATATAGTGGAGGACCTCTTCTCTCATACTCACATGTCAAAAGTGTGAGACGTTCTAAAATTGGCAAGAAAAGCCTATTCAAAATATCACCTTTTTCAGTCGATTTACATTGGATTATATAGAACGTTTGGAGTGGGATTATTAGAAAATGCTACAGTAATATTTCACCCAACTCAGCTCAGATATAGTGGAGGAACTCTTCTCTCATAAACACATGTCAAAAGTTTGAGACGTTCTAAAATTGGCAAGAAAATCCTATTCAAAATTTCACCTTTTTCAGTAGATTTACATTGGTGGACATAGGAAGTTTGAAGAGGGATTATTTGAAAATGCTACAGTAATATTTCACCCAACTCAGCTCAGATATAGTGGAGGAACTCTTCTCTCATACCCAAGTGTCAAAAGTTTGAGACGTTCTAAAATTGGCAAGAAAATCCTATTCAAAATTTCACCTTTTTCAGTAGATTTACATTGGTGGACATAGGAAGTTTGAAGAGGGATTATTAGAAAATGCTACAGTAATATTTCACTCAACTCGAGTCAGAGGTGGTGGAGGACCTCTTCTCTAATACCCACATATCAAACGTTTGAGACGTTCTAAAATTGGAAAGAAAATTCTAGTCAAATCTTCACCTTTTTCAGTAGATTTACATTGGATTACATAGAAAGTTTGAAGAGGGATTATTTCAAAATGCTACAGTAATATTTCACCCAACTCAGGTCAAGTATAGTGGAGGACCTCTTCTCTCATACCCACATGTCAAAAGTGTGAGACATTCTAAAATTGGCAAGAAAATCCTATTCAAAATTTCACCTTTTTCAGTCGATTTACATTGGATTACATAGAAAGTTTGAAGAGGGATTATTTGAAAATGCTAGAGTAATATTTCACCCAACTCAGGTCAAGTATAGTGGAGGACCTCTTCTCTCATACCCACATGTCAAAAGTGTGAGACGTTCTAAAATTGGCAAGAAAATCCTATTCAAAATTTCACCTTTTTCAGTAAATTTACATTGGATTATATAGAAAGCTTGGAGTGGGATTATTAGAAAATGCTACAGTAATATTTCACCCAACTCAGCTCAGATGTAGTGGAGGACCTCTTCTCTCATACTCACATGTCAAAAGTGTGAGACGTTCTAAAATTGGCAAGAAAATCCTATTCAAAATCACCTTTTTCAGTCGATTTACATTGGATTATATAGAATGTTTGGAGTGGAATTATTTGAAAATGCTGCAGTAATATTTCACCCAACTCGAGTCAGAAGTGGTGGAGGACCTCTTCTCTCATACTCACATGTCAAAAGTGTGAGAGGTTCTAAAATTGGCAAGAAAATCCTATTCAAAATATCACCTTTTTCAGTCGATTTACATTGGATTACATAGAAAGTTTGAAGAGGGATTATTTCAAAATGCTACAGTAATATTACACCCAACCCAGGTCAAGTATATTGGAGGACCTCTTCTCTCATACCCACATGTCAAAAGTTTGAGACTTTCTAAAATTGGCAAGAAAATCCTATTCAAAATTTCACCTTTTTCAGTAGATTTACATTGGTGGACATAGGAAGTTTGAAGAGGGATTATTAGAAAATGCTACAGTAATATTTCACCCAACTCAGCTCAGATATAGTGGAGGATCTCTTCTCTCAAACACATGTCAAAAGTTTGAGACGTTCTAAAATTGGCAAGAAAATCCTATTCAAAATATCACCCTTTTCAGTCGATTTACATTGGATTACATAGAAAGTTTGAAGAGGGATTATTTCAAAATGCTACAGTAATATTTCACCCAACTCAGCTCAGATATAGTGGAGGACCTCTTCTCTCATACCTAAGTGTCAAAAGTTTGAGACGTTCTAAAATTGGCAAGAAAATCCTATTCAAAATTTCACCTTTTTCAGTAGATTTACATTGGTGGACATAGGAAGTTTGAAGAGGGATTATTAGAAAATGCTACAGTAATATTTCACCCAACTCGAGTCAGAGGTGGTGGAGGACCTCTTCTCTAATACGCACATATCAAACGTTTGAGACGTTCTAAAATTGGAAAGAAAATTCTAGTCAAATCTTCACCTTTTTCAGTAAATTTACATTGGATTATATAGAAAGTTTGGAGTGGGATTATTTGAAAATGCTACAGAAATATTTCACCCAACTCAGCTCAGATATAGTGCAGGACCTCTTCTCTCATACTCACATGTCAAAAGTGTGAGATGTTCTAAAATTGGCAAGAAAATCCTATTCAAAATATCACCTTTTTCAGTCGATTTACGTTGGATTACATAGAAAGTTTGAAGAGAGATTATTTCAAAATGCTAAAGTAATATTTCACCCAACCCAGGTGAAGTATAGTGGAGGATCTTATATCTCATAGCCACATGTCAAAAGTTTGAGATGTTCTAAAATTGGCAAGACAATCCTATTCAAAATGTCACCTTTTTCAGTCGATTTACATTGGATTATATAGAACGTTTGGAGTGGGATTATTTGAAAATGCTGCAGTAATATTTCACCCAACTCGAGTCAGAGGTGGTGGAGGACGTCTTCTCTCATACCCAAGTGTCAAAAGTTTGAGACGTTCTAAAATTGGCAAGAAATTCCTATTTAAATAATCACCTTTTTCAGTCGATTTACATTGGATTACCGAGAAAGTTTGGAGTGGGATTATTTGAAAATGCTGCAGTAATATTTCACCCAACTCGAGTCAGAGGTGGTGGAGGACCTCTTCTCTCATACCCAAGTGTCAAAAGTTTGAGACGTTCTAAAATTGGCAAGAAAATCCTATTCAAAATATCACCTTTTTCAGTCGATTTACATTGGATTATATAGAACGTTTGGAGTGGGATTATTTGAAAATGCTGCAGTAATATTTCACCCAACTCAGTTCAGATATGGGGGAGAACCTCTTCTCTCATAGCCAATTGTCAAAAGTTTGAGACGTTTTAAAATTGGCAAGAAAATCCTATTCAAAATTTCACCTTTTTCAGTAGATTTACATTGGTGGACATAGGAAGTTTGAAGAGGGATTATTAGAAAATGCTACAGTAATATTTCACCCAACTCGAGTGAGAGGTGGTGGAGGACCTCTTCTCTCATAGCCCGAGGTCAAAGGTTTGAGACGTTCTAAAATTGTCAAGAAAATCCTATTCAAAATTTCACCTTTTTCAGTAGATTTACATTGAATTACATAGTTTGAAGAGGGATTATTTGAAAATGCTACAGTAATATTTCACCCAACTCAGCTCAGATATAGTGGAGGAACTCTTCTCTCATAAACACATGTCAAAAGTTTGAGACGTTCCAAAATTGGCAAGAAAATCTTATTCAAAATTTCACCTTTTTCAGTAGATTTACATTGGATTACATAGAAAGTTTGGAGTGGGATTATTTGAAAATGCTACAGTAGTATTTCACCCAACTCAGCTCAGATATAGTGGAGGACCTCTTCTCTCATACCCAAGTGTCAAAAGTTTGAGACGTTCTAAAATTGGCAAGAAAATCCTATTCAAAATATCACCTTTTTCAGTCGATTTACATTGGATTATATAGAACGTTTGGAGTGGGATTATTTGAAAATGCTGCAGTAATATTTCACCCAACTCAGTTCAGATATGGGGGAGAACCTCTTCTCTCATAGCCAAGTGTCAAAAGTTTGAGACGTTCTAAAATTGGCAAGAAAATCCTATTCAAAATTTCACCTTTTTCAGTAGATTTACATTGGTGGACATAGGAAGTTTGAAGAGGGATTATTAGAAAATGCTACAGTAATATTTCACCCAACTCGAGTCAGAGGTGGTGGAGGACCTCTTCTCTCATAGCCCGAGGTCAAAGGTTTGAGACGTTCTAAAATTGTCAAGAAAATCCTATTCAAAATTTCACCTTTTTCAGTAGATTTACATTGGATTACATAGAAAGTTTGAAGAGGGATTATTTCAAAATGCTACTGTAATATTTCACCCAACTCGAGTCAGAAGTGGTGGAGGACCTCTTCTCTAATACCCATGTATCAAAAGTTTGAGACGTTCTAAAATTGGAAAGAAAATCCTATTCAAAATTTCACCTTTTTCAGTAAATTTACATTGGATTATATAGAAAATTTGGAGTGGGATTATTTGAAAATGCTACAGTAGTATTTCACCCAACTCAGCTCAGATATAGTGGAGGACCTCTTCTCTCATACCCAAGTGTCAAAAGTTTGAGACGTTCTAAAATTGGCAAGAAATTCCTATTTAAATAATCACCTTTTTCAGTAGATTTACATTGGTGGACATAGGAAGTTTGAAGAGGGATTATTTGAAAATGCTACAGTAATATTTCACCCAACTCAGCTCAGATATAGGGGAGGACCTCTTCTCTCATACCCAAGTGTCAAAGGTTTGAGACGTTATAAAATTGGCAAGAAAATCCTATTCAAAATATCACCTTTTTTCAGTCGATTTACATTGGATTACATAGAAAGTTTGAAGAGGGATTATTTCAAAATGCTACAGTAATATTACACCCAACCCAGGTCAAGTATAGTGGAGGACCTCTTCTCTCATACCCACATGTCAAAAGTTTGAGACTTTCTAAAATTGGCAAGAAAATCCTATTCAAAATTTCACCTTTTTCAGTAGATTTACATTGGTGGACATAGGAAGTTTGAAGAGGGATTATTAGAAAATGCTACAGTAATATTTCACCCAACTCAGCTCAGATATAGTGGAGGATCTCTTCTCTCAAACACATGTCAAAAGTTTGAGACGTTCTAAAATTGGCAAGACAATCCTATTCAAAATATCACCCTTTTCAGTCGATTTACATTGGATTACATAGAAAGTTTGAAGAGGGATTATTTCAAAATGCTACAGTAATATTTCACCCAACTCGAGTCAGAGGTGGTGGAGGGCCTCTTCTCTAATACCCACATATCAAAAGTTTGAGACGTTCTAAAATTGGAAAGAAAATCCTATTCAAAATGTCACCTTTTTCAGTAAATTGGATTACATAGAAAGTTTGAAGAGGGATTATTTGAAAATGCTACAGTAATATTTCACCCAACTCAGGTCAGATATAGTGGAGGACGTCTTCTCTCATACCCAAGTGTCAAAAGTTTGAGACGTTCTAAAATTGGCAAGAAATTCCTATTTAAATAATCACCTTTTTCAGTAGATTTACATTGGTGGACATAGGAAGTTTGAAGAGGGATTATTAGAAAATGCTACAGTAATATTTCACCCAACTCAGCTCAGATATAGTGGAGGACCTCTTCTCTCATACCCAAGTGTCAAAAGTTTGAGACGTTCTAAAATTGGCAAGAAATTCCTATTTAAATAATCACCTTTTTCAGTTGATTTACATTGGATTACATAGAAAGTTTGGAGTGGGATTATTTGAAAATGCTACAGTAATATTTCACCCAACTCAGCTCAGATATAGTGGAGGACCTCTTCTCTCATACCCAAGTGTCAAAGGTTTGAGACGTTCTAAAATTGGCAAGAAAATCCTATTCAAAATTTCACCTTTTTCAGTCGATTTACATTGGATTACATAGAAAGTTTGGAGTGGGATTATTTGAAAATGCTACAGTAGTATTTCACCCACCTCCGGTCAGATATAGTGGAGGACCTCTTCTCTCATACTCATATGTCAAAAGTGTGAGACGTTCTAAAATTGGCAAGAAAATCCTATTCAAAATATCACCTTTTTCAGTCGATTTACATTGGATTACATAGAAAGTTTGGAGTGGGATTATTTGAAAATGCTACAGTAGTATTTCACCCAAGTCCGGTCAGATATAGTGGAGGACCTCTTCTCTCATACCCAAGTGTCAAAGGTTTGAGACGTTCTAAAATTGGCAAGAAATTCCTATTTAAATAATCACCTTTTTCAGTAGATTTACATTGGTGGACATAGGACGTTTGAAGAGGGATTATTAGAAAATGCTACAGTAATATTTCACCCAACTCGAGTCAGAGGTGGTGGAGGACCTCTTCTCTAATACCCACATATCAAACGTTTGAGACGTTCTAAAATTAGAAAGAAAATTCTAGTCAAATCTTCACCTTTTTCAGTAAATTTACATTGGATTATATAGAAAGTTTGGAGTGGGATTATTTGAAAATGCTACAGAAGTATTTCACCCAACTCAGCTCAGATATAGTGCAGGACCTCTTCTCTCATACTCACATGTCAAAAGTGTGAGATGTTCTAAAATTGGCAAGAAAATCCTATTCAAAATATCACCTTTTTCAGTCGATTTACGTTGGATTACATAGAAAGTTTGAAGAGAGATTATTTCAAAATGCTACAGTAATATTTCACCCCAACCCAGGTCAAGTATAGTGGAGGATCTCTTCTCTCATAGCCACATGTCAAAAGTTTGAGATGTTCTAAAATTGGCAAGAAAATCCTATTCAAAATTTCACCTTTTTCAGTAGATTTACATTGGTGGACATAGGAAGTTTGAAGAGGGATTATTAGAAAATGCTACAGTAATATTTCACCCAACTCAGCTCAGATATAGTGGAGGATCTCTTCTCTCAAACACATGTCAAAAGTTTGAGACGTTCTAAAATTGGCAAGAAAATCCTATTCAAAATATCACCCTTTTCAGTCGATTTACATTGGATTACATAGAAAGTTTGAAGAGGGATTATTTCAAAATGCTACAGTAATATTTCACCCAACTCGAGTCAGAGGTGGTGGAGGGCCTCTTCTCTAATACCCACATATCAAAAGTTTGAGACGTTCTAAAATTGGAAAGAAAATCCTATTCAAAATGTCACCTTTTTCAGTAAATTGGATTACATAGAAAGTTTGAAGAGGGATTATTTGAAAATGCTACAGTAATATTTCACCCAACTCAGGTCAGATATAGTGGAGGACGTCTTCTCTCATACCCAAGTGTCAAAAGTTTGAGACGTTCTAAAATTGGCAAGAAATTCCTATTTAAATAATCACCTTTTTCAGTAGATTTACATTGGTGGACATAGGAAGTTTGAAGAGGGATTATTAGAAAATGCTACAGTAATATTTCACCCAACTCAGCTCAGATATAGTGGAGGACCTCTTCTCTCATACCCAAGTGTCAAAAGTTTGAGACGTTCTAAAATTGGCAAGAAATTCCTATTTAAATAATCACCTTTTTCAGTTGATTTACATTGGATTACATAGAAAGTTTGGAGTGGGATTATTTGAAAATGCTACAGTAATATTTCACCCAACTCAGCTCAGATATAGTGGAGGACCTCTTCTCTCATACCCAAGTGTCAAAGGTTTGAGACGTTCTAAAATTGGCAAGAAAATCCTATTCAAAATTTCACCTTTTTCAGTCGATTTACATTGGATTACATAGAAAGTTTGGAGTGGGATTATTTGAAAATGCTACAGTAGTATTTCACCCACCTCCGGTCAGATATAGTGGAGGACCTCTTCTCTCATACCCAAGTGTCAAAGGTTTGAGACGTTCTAAAATTGGCAAGAAATTCCTATTTAAATAATCACCTTTTTCAGTAGATTTACATTGGTGGACATAGGACGTTTGAAGAGGGATTATTAGAAAATGCTACAGTAATATTTCACCCAACTCGAGTCAGAGGTGGTGGAGGACCTCTTCTCTAATACCCACATATCAAACGTTTGAGACGTTCTAAAATTAGAAAGAAAATTCTAGTCAAATCTTCACCTTTTTCAGTAAATTTACATTGGATTATATAGAAAGTTTGGAGTGGGATTATTTGAAAATGCTACAGAAGTATTTCACCCAACTCAGCTCAGATATAGTGCAGGACCTCTTCTCTCACACTCACATGTCAAAAGTGTGAGATGTTCTAAAATTGGCAAGAAAATCCTATTCAAAATATCACCTTTTTCAGTCGATTTACGTTGGATTACATAGAAAGTTTGAAGAGAGATTATTTCAAAATGCTACAGTAATATTTCACCCAACCCAGGTCAAGTATAGTGGAGGATCTCTTCTCTCATAGCCACATGTCAAAAGTTTGAGATGTTCTAAAATTGGCAAGACAATCCTATTCAAAATGTCACCTTTTTCAGTCGATTTACATTGGATTATATAGAACGTTTGGAGTGGGATTATTTGAAAATGCTGCAGTAATATTTCACCCAACTCGAGTCAGAGGTGGTGGAGGACCTCTTCTCTCATACCCAAGTGTCAAAAGTTTGAGACGTTCTAAAATTGGCAAGAAATTCCTATTTAAATAATCACCTTTTTCAGTCGATTTACATTGGATTACATAGAAAGTTTGGAGTGGGATTATTTGAAAATGCTACAGTAATATTTCACCCAACTCAGCTCAGATATAGTGGAGGACCTCTTCTCTCATACCTAAGTGTCAAAAGTTTGAGACGTTCTAAAATTGGCAAGAAAATCCTATTCAAAATTTCACCTTTTTCAGTAGATTTACATTGGTGGACATAGGAAGTTTGAAGAGGGATTATTAGAAAATGCTACAGTAATATTTCACCCAACTCGAGTCAGAGGTGGTGGAGGACCTCTTCTCTAATACCCACATATCAAACCTTTGAGACGTTCTAAAATTGGAAAGAAAATTCTAGTCAAATCTTCACCTTTTTCAGTAAATTTACATTGGATTATATAGAAAGTTTGGAGTGGGATTATTTGAAAATGCTACAGACATATTTCACCCAACTCAGCTCAGATATAGTGCAGGACCTCTTCTCTCATACTCACATGTCAAAAGTGTGAGATGTTCTAAAATTGGCAAGAAAATCTTATTCAAAATATCACCCTTTTCAGTCGATTTACGTTGGATTACATAGAAAGTTTGAAGAGAGATTATTTCAAAATGCTACAGTAATATTTCACCCAACCCAGGTCAAGTATAGTGGAGGATCTCATATCTCATAGCCACATGTCAAAAGTTTGAGATGTTCTAAAATTGGCAAGACAATCCTATTCAAAATGTCACCTTTTTCAGTCGATTTACATTGGATTATATAGAACGTTTGGAGTGGGATTATTTGAAAATGCTGCAGTAATATTTCACCCAACTCGAGTCAGAGGTGGTGGAGGACGTCTTCTCTCATACCCAAGTGTCAAAAGTTTGAGACGTTCTAAAATTGGCAAGAAATTCCTATTTAAATAATCACCTTTTTCAGTCGATTTACATTGGATTACATAGAAAGTTTGGAGTGGGATTATTTGAAAATGCTGCAGTAATATTTCACCCAACTCGAGTCAGAGGTGGTGGAGGAACTCTTCTCTCATAAACACATGTCAAAAGTTTGAGACGTTCTAAAATTGGCAAGAAAATCTTATTCAAAATTTCACCTTTTTCAGTAGATTTACATTAGATTACATAGAAAGTTTGGAGTGGGATTATTTGAAAATGCTACAGTAGTATTTCACCAAACTCCGGTCAGATATAGTGGAGGACCTCTTCTCTCATACCCAAGTGTCAAAAGTTTGAGACGTTCTAAAATTGGCAAGAAAATCCTATTCAAAATATCACCTTTTTCAGTCGATTTACATTGGATTATATAGAACGTTTGGAGTGGGATTATTTGAAAATGCTGCAGTAATATTTCACCCAACTCAGTTCAGATATGGGGGAGAACCTCTTCTCTCATAGCCAAGTGTCAAAAGTTTGAGACGTTCTAAAATTGGCAAGAAAATCCTATTCAAAATTTCACCTTTTTCAGTAGATTTACATTGGTGGACATAGGAAGTTTGAAGAGGGATTATTAGAAAATGCTACAGTAATATTTCACCCAACTCGAGTCAGAGGTGGTGGAGGACCTCTTCTCTCATAGCCCGAGGTCAAAGGTTTGAGACGTTCTAAAATTGTCAAGAAAATCCTATTCAAAATTTCACCTTTTTTCAGTAGATTTACATTGAATTACATAGTTTGAAGAGGGATTATTTGAAAATGCTACAGTAATATTTCACCCAACTCAGCTCAGATATAGTGGAGGAAGTCTTCTCTCATAAACACATGTCAAACGTTTGAGACGTTCTAAAATTGGAAAGAAAATTCTAGTCAAATCTTCACCTTTTTCAGTAGATTTACATTGGATTACATAGAAAGTTTGAAGAGGGATTATTTCAAAATGCTACAGTAATATTTCACCCAACTCGAGTCAGAAGTGGTGGAGGACCTCTTCTCTAATACCCATGTATCAAAAGTTTGAGACGTTCTAAAATTGGAAAGAAAATCCTATTCAAAATTTCACCTTTTTCAGTCGATTTACATTGGATTACATAGAAAGTTTGGAGTGGCACTATTTGAAAATGCTACAGTAGTATTTCACCCAACTCCGGTCAGATATAGTGGAGGACCTCTTCTCTCATACCCAAGTATCAAAAGTTTGAGACGTTCTAAAATTGGCAAGAAAATCCTATTCAAAATTTCACCTTTTTCAGTAAATTTACATTGGATTATATAGAAAATTTGGAGTGGGATTATTTGAAAATGCTACAGTAATATTTCACCCAACTCAGGTCAGATATAGTGGAGGACGTCTTCTCTCATACCCAAGTGTCAAAAGTTTGAGACGTTCTAAAATTGGCAAGAAATTCCTATTTAAATAATCACCTTTTTCAGTAGATTTACATTGGTGGACATAGGAAGTTTGAAGAGGGATTATTTGAAAATGCTACAGTAATATTTCACCCAACTCAGCTCAGATATAGTGGAGGACCTCTTCTAACATACCCAAGTGTCAAAGGTTTGAGACGTTATAAAATTGGCAAGAAAATCCTATTCAAATTTTCACCTTTTTCAGTCGATTTACATTGGATTACATAGAAAGTTTGGAGTGGGATTATTTGAAAATGCTACAGTAGTATTTCACCCAACTCCGGTCAGATATAGTGGAGGACCTCTTCTCTCATACCCAAGTGTCACAAGTTTGAGACGTTCTAAAATTGGCAAGAAAATCCTATTCAAAATTTCACCTTTTTCAGTAGATTTACATTGGTGGACATAGGAAGTTTGAAGAGGGATTATTAGAAAATGCTACAGTAATAGTTCACCCAACTCAGCTCAGATATAGTGGAGGACCTCTTCACTCAAACACATGTCAAAAGTTTGAGACGATCTAAAATTGGCAAGAAAATCCTATTCAAAATTTCACCTTTTTCAGTAGATTTACATTGGTGGGACATAGGAAGTTTGAAGAGGGATTATTAGAAAATGCTACAGTAATATTTCACCCACCTCGAGTCAGAGGTGGTGGAGGACCTCTTCTCTAATACCCACATATCAAACATTTGAGACATTCTAAAATTGGCAAGGAAAATCCTATTCAAAATTTCACCTTTTTCAGTAGATTTACATTGGTGGACATAGGAAGTTTGAAGAGGGATTATTAGAAAATGCTACAGTAATATTTCACCCAACTCAGCTCAGATATAGTGGAGGACCTCTTCTCTCAAACACATGTCAAAAGTTTGAGACGATCTAAAATTGGCAAGAAAATCCTATTCAAAATATCACCTTTTTCAGTCGATTTACATTGGATTATATAGAACGTTTGGAGTGGGATTATTTGAAAATGCTGCAGTAATATTTCACCCAACTCGAGTCAGAGGTGGTGGAGGACGTCTTCTCTCATAACCAAGTGTCAAAAGTTTGAGACGTTCTAAAATTGGCAAGAAATTCCTATTTAAATAATCACCTTTTTCAGTAGATTTACATTGGTGGACATAGGAAGTTTGAAGAGGGATTATTTGAAAATGCTACAGTAATATTTCACCCAAATCAGCTCAGATATAGTGGAGGACCTCTTCTCTCATACTCGCATGTCAAAAGTGTGAGACGTTCTAAAATTGGCAAGAAAATCCTATTCAAAATATCACCTTTTTCAGTCGATTTACATTGGATTACATAGAAAGTTTGGAGTGGGATTATTTGAAAATGCTACAGTAGTATTTCACCCAACTCCGGTCAGATATAGTGGAGGACCTCTTCTCTCATACCCAAGTGTCAAAGGTTTGAGACGTTCTAAAATTGGCAAGAAATTCCTATTTAAATAATCACCTTTTTCAGTAGATTTACATTGGTGGACATAGGAAGTTTGAAGAGGCATTATTAGAAAATGCTACAGTAATATTTCACCCAACTCAGCTCAGATATAGTGGAGGACCTCTTCTCTCATACCCAAGTGTCAAAGGTTTGAGACGTTCTAAAATTGGCAAGAAGATCCTATTCAAAATATCACCTTTTTCAGTCGATTTACATTGGATTATATAGAACGTTTGGAGTGGGATTATTTGAAAATGCTGCAGTAATATTTCACCCAACTCAGTTCAGATATGGGGGAGAAACTCTTCTCTCATAGCCAAGTGTCAAAAGTTTGAGACGTTCTAAAATTGGCAAGAAAATCCTATTCAAAATTTCACCTTTTTCAGTAGATTTACATTGGTGGACATAGGAAGTTTGAAGAGGGATTATTAGAAAATGCTACAGTAATATTTCACCCAACTCGAGTCAGAGGTGGTGGAGGACCTCTTCTCTCATAGCCCGAGGTCAAAGGTTTGAGACGTTCTAAAATTGTCAAGAAAATCCTATTCAAAATTTCACCTTTTTCAGTAGATTTACATTGAATTACATAGTTTGAAGAGGGATTATTTGAAAATGCTACAGTAATATTTCACCCAACTCAGCTCAGATATAGTGGAGGAACTCTTCTCTCATAAACACATGTCAAACGTTTGAGACGTTCTAAAATTGGAAAGAAAATTCTAGTCAAATCTTCACCTTTTTCAGTAGATTTACATTGGATTACATAGAAAGTTTGAAGAGGGATTATTTCAAAATGCTACAGTAATATTTCACCCAACTCAGTTCAGATATGGGGGAGAAACTCTTCTCTCATAGCCAAGTGTCAAAAGTTTGAGACGTTCTAAAATTGGCAAGAAAATCCTATTCAAAATTTCACCTTTTTCAGTAGATTTACATTGGTGGACATAGGAAGTTTGAAGAGGGATTATTAGAAAATGCTACAGTAATATTTCACCCAACTCGAGTCAGAGGTGGTGGAGGACCTCTTCTCTCATAGCCCGAGGTCAAAGGTTTGAGACGTTCTAAAATTGTCAAGAAAATCCTATTCAAAATTTCACCTTTTTCAGTAGATTTACATTGAATTACATAGTTTGAAGAGGGATTATTTGAAAATGCTACAGTAATATTTCACCCAACTCAGCTCAGATATAGTGGAGGAACTCTTCTCTCATAAACACATGTCAAACGTTTGAGACGTTCTAAAATTGGAAAGAAAATTCTAGTCAAATCTTCACCTTTTTCAGTAGATTTACATTGGATTACATAGAAAGTTTGAAGAGGGATTATTTCAAAATGCTACAGTAATATTTCACCCAACTCGAGTCAGAAGTGGTGGAGGACCACTTCTCTAATACCCAGGTATCAAAAGTTTGAGACGTTCTAAAATTGGAAAGAAAATCCTATTCAAAATTTCACCTTTTTCAGTCGATTTACATTGGATTACATAGAAAGTTTGGAGTGGCATTATTTGAAAATGCTACAGTAGTATTTCACCCAACTCCGGTCAGATATAGTGGAGGACCTCTTCTCTCATACCCAAGTATCAAAAGTTTGAGAAGTTCTAAAATTGGCAAGAAAATCCTATTCAAAATTTCACCTTTTTCAGTAAATTTACATTGGATTATATAGAAAATTTGGAGTGGGATTATTTGAAAATGCTACAGTAATATTTCACCCAACTCAGGTCAGATATAGTGGAGGACGTCTTCTCTCATACCCAAGTGTCAAAAGTTTGAGACGTTCTAAAATTGGCAAGAAATTCCTATTTAAATAATCACCTTTTTCAGTAGATTTACATTGGTGGACATAGGAAGTTTGAAGAGGGATTATTTGAAAATGCTACAGTAATATTTCACCCAACTCAGATATAGTGGAGGACCTCTTCTCTCATACCCAAGTGTCAAAAGTTTGAGACGTTCTAAAATTGGCAAGAAAATCCTATTCAAAATATCACCTTTTTCAGTCGATTTACATTGGATTATATAGAACGTTTGGAGTGGGATTATTTGAAAATGCTGCAGTAATATTTCACCCAACTCAGTTCAGATATGGGGGAGAACCTCTTCTCTCATAGCCAAGTGTCAAAAGTTTGAGACGTTCTAAAATTGGCAAGAAAATCCTATTCAAAATTTCACCTTTTTCAGTAGATTTACATTGGTGGACATAGGAAGTTTGAAGAGGGATTATTAGAAAATGCTACAGTAATATTTCACCCAACTCGAGTCAGAGGTGGTGGAGGACCTCTTCTCTCATAGCCCGAGGTCAAAGGTTTGAGACGTTCTAAAATTGTCAAGAAAATCCTATTCAAAATTTCACCTTTTTCAGTAGATTTACATTGAATTACATAGTTTGAAGAGGGATTATTTGAAAATGCTACAGTAATATTTCACCCAACTCAGCTCAGATATAGTGGAGGAAGTCTTCTCTCATAAACACATGTCAAACGTTTGAGACGTTCTAAAATTGGAAAGAAAATTCTAGTCAAATCTTCACCTTTTTCAGTAGATTTACATTGGATTACATAGAAAGTTTGAAGAGGGATTATTTCAAAATGCTACAGTAATATTTCACCCAACTCGAGTCAGAAGTGGTGGAGGACCTCTTCTCTAATACCCATGTATCAAAAGTTTGAGACGTTCTAAAATTGGAAAGAAAATCCTATTCAAAATTTCACACCTTTTTCAGTCGATTTACATTGGATTACATAGAAAGTTTGGAGTGGCACTATTTGAAAATGCTACAGTAGTATTTCACCCAACTCCGGTCAGATATAGTGGAGGACCTCTTCTCTCATACCCAAGTATCAAAAGTTTGAGACGTTCTAAAATTGGCAAGAAAATCCTATTCAAAATTTCACCTTTTTCAGTAAATTTACATTGGATTATATAGAAAATTTGGAGTGGGATTATTTGAAAATGCTACAGTAATATTTCACCCAACTCAGGTCAGATATAGTGGAGGACGTCTTCTCTCATACCCAAGTGTCAAAAGTTTGAGACGTTCTAAAATTGGCAAGAAATTCCTATTTAAATAATCACCTTTTTCAGTAGATTTACATTGGTGGACATAGGAAGTTTGAAGAGGGATTATTTGAAAATGCTACAGTAATATTTCACCCAACTCAGCTCAGATATAGTGGAGGACCTCTTCTAACATACCCAAGTGTCAAAGGTTTGAGACGTTATAAAATTGGCAAGAAAATCCTATTCAAATTTTCACCTTTTTCAGTCGATTTACATTGGATTACATAGAAAGTTTGGAGTGGGATTATTTGAAAATGCTACAGTAGTATTTCATCCAACTCCGGTCAGATATAGTGGAGGACCTCTTCTCTCATACCCAAGTGTCACAAGTTTGAGACGTTCTAAAATTGGCAAGAAAATCCTATTCAAAATTTCACCTTTTTCAGTAGATTTACATTGGTGGACATAGGAAGTTTGAAGAGGGATTATTAGAAAATGCTACAGTAATAGTTCACCCAACTCAGCTCAGATATAGTGGAGGACCTCTTCACTCAAACACATGTCAAAAGTTTGAGACGATCTAAAATTGGCAAGAAAATCCTATTCAAAATTTCACCTTTTTCAGTAGATTTACATTGGTGGACATAGGAAGTTTGAAGAGGGATTATTAGAAAATGCTACAGTAATATTTCACCCACCTCGAGTCAGAGGTGGTGGAGGACCTCTTCTCTAATACCCACATATCAAACATTTGAGACATTCTAAAATTGGCAAGGAAATCCTATTCAAAATTTCACCTTTTTCAGTAGATTTACATTGGTGGACATAGGAAGTTTGAAGAGGGATTATTAGAAAATGCTACAGTAATATTTCACCCAACTCAGCTCAGATATAGTGGAGGACCTCTTCTCTCAAACACATGTCAAAAGTTTGAGACGATCTAAAATTGGCAAGAAAATCCTATTCAAAATATCACCTTTTTCAGTCGATTTACATTGGATTATATAGAACGTTTGGAGTGGGATTATTTGAAAATGCTGCAGTAATATTTCACCCAACTCGAGTCAGAGGTGGTGGAGGACGTCTTCTCTCATAACCAAGTGTCAAAAGTTTGAGACGTTCTAAAATTGGCAAGAAATTCCTATTTAAATAATCACCTTTTTCAGTAGATTTACATTGGTGGACATAGGAAGTTTGAAGAGGGATTATTTGAAAATGCTACAGTAATATTTCACCCAAATCAGCTCAGATATAGTGGAGGACCTCTTCTCTCATACTCGCATGTCAAAAGTGTGAGACGTTCTAAAATTGGCAAGAAAATCCTATTCAAAATATCACCTTTTTCAGTCGATTTACATTGGATTACATAGAAAGTTTGGAGTGGGATTATTTGAAAATGCTACAGTAGTATTTCACCCAACTCCGGTCAGATATAGTGGAGGACCTCTTCTCTCATACCCAAGTGTCAAAGGTTTGAGACGTTCTAAAATTGGCAAGAAATTCCTATTTAAATAATCACCTTTTTCAGTAGATTTACATTGGTGGACATAGGAAGTTTGAAGAGGCATTATTAGAAAATGCTACAGTAATATTTCACCCAACTCAGCTCAGATATAGTGGAGGACCTCTTCTCTCATACCCAAGTGTCAAAAGTTTGAGACGTTCTAAAATTGGCAAGAAATTCCTATTTAAATAATCACCTTTTTCAGTTGATTTACATTGGATTACATAGAACGTTTGGAGTGGGATTATTTGAAAATGCTACAGTAATATTTCACCCAACTCAGCTCAGATATAGTGGAGGACCTCTTCTCTCATACCCAAGTGTCAAAGGTTTGAGACGTTCTAAAATTGGCAAGAAAATCCTATTCAAAATGTCACCTTTTTCAGTCGATTTACATTGGATTATATAGAACGTTTGGAGTGGGATTATTTGAAAATGCTGCAGTAATATTTCACCCAACTCAGTTCAGATATGGGGGAGAAACTCTTCTCTCATAGCCAAGTGTCAAAAGTTTGAGACGTTCTAAAATTGGCAAGAAAATCCTATTCAAAATTTCACCTTTTTCAGTAGATTTACATTGGTGGACATAGGAAGTTTGAAGAGGGATTATTAGAAAATGCTACAGTAATATTTCACCCAACTCGAGTCAGAGGTGGTGGAGGACCTCTTCTCTCATAGCCCGAGGTCAAAGGTTTGAGACGTTCTAAAATTGTCAAGAAAATCCTATTCAAAATTTCACCTTTTTCAGTAGATTTACATTGAATTACATAGTTTGAAGAGGGATTATTTGAAAATGCTACAGTAATATTTCACCCAACTCAGCTCAGATATAGTGGAGGAACTCTTCTCCTCATAAAACACATGTCAAACGTTTGAGACGTTCTAAAATTGGAAAGAAATTCTAGTCAAATCTTCACCTTTTTCAGTAGATTTACATTGGATTACATAGAAAGTTTGAAGATGGGATTATTTCAAAAATGCTACAGTAATATTTCACCCAACTCAGTTCAGATATGGGGGAGAAACTCTTCTCTCATAGCCAAGTGTCAAAAGTTTGAGACGTTCTAAAATTGGCAAGAAAATCCTATTCAAAATTTCACCTTTTTCAGTAGATTTACATTGGTGGACATAGGAAGTTTGAAGAGGGATTATTAGAAAAATGCTACAGTAATATTTCACCCAACTCGAGTCAGAGGTGGTGGAGGACCTCTTCTCTCATAGCCCGAGGTCAAAGGTTTGAGACGTTCTAAAATTGTCAAGAAAATCCTATTCAAAATTTCAACCTTTTTCAGTAGATTTTACATTGAATTACATAGTTTGAAGAGGGATTATTTGAAAATGCTACAGTAATATTTTCACCCAACTCAGCTCAGATATAGTTGGAGGAACTCTTCTCTCATAAACACATGTCAAACGTTTGAGACGTTCTAAAATTGGAAAGAAAATTCTAGTCAAATCTTCACCTTTTTCAGTAGATTTACATTGGATTACATAGAAAGTTTGAAGAGGGATTATTTCAAAATGCTACAGTAATATTTCACCCAACTCGAGTCAGAAGTGGTGGAGGACCTCTTCTCTAATACCCAGGTATCAAAAGTTTGAGACGTTCTAAAATTGGAAAGAAAATCCTATTCAAAATTTCACCTTTTTCAGTCGATTTACATTGGATTACATAGAAAGTTTGGAGTGGCATTATTTGAAAATGCTACAGTAGTATTTCACCCAACTCCGGTCAGATATAGTGGAGGACCTCTTCTCTCATACCCAAGTATCAAAAGTTTGAGACGTTCTAAAATTGGCAAGAAAATCCTATTCAAAATTTCACCTTTTTCAGTAAATTTACATTGGATTATATAGAAAATTTGGAGTGGGATTATTTGAAAATGCTACAGTAATATTTCACCCAACTCAGGTCAGATATAGTGGAGGACGTCTTCTCTCATACCCAAGTGTCAAAAGTTTGAGACGTTCTAAAATTGGCAAGAAATTCCTATTTAAATAATCACCTTTTTCAGTAGATTTACATTGGTGGACATAGGAAGTTTGAAGAGGGATTATTTGAAAATGCTACAGTAATATTTCACCCAACTCAGCTCAGATATAGTGGAGGACCTCTTCTCTCATACCCAAGTGTCAAAGGTTTGAGACGTTATAAAATTGGCAAGAAAATCCTATTCAAATTTTCACCTTTTTCAGTCGATTTACATTGGATTACATAGAAAGTTTGGAGTGGGATTATTTGAAAATGCTACAGTAGTATTTCACCCAACTCCGGTCAGATATAGTGGAGGACCTCTTCTCTCATACCCAAGTGTCAAAAGTTTGAGACGTTCTAAAATTGGCAAGAAAATCCTATTCAAAATTTTCACCTTTTTCAAGTAGATTTACATTGGTGGACATAGGAAGTTTGAAGAGGGATTATTAGAAAATGCTACAGTAATATTTCACCCAACTCCTCAGATATAGTGGAGGACCTCTTCTCTCAAACACATGTCAAAAGTTTGAGACGATCTAAAATTGGCAAGAAAATCCTATTCAAAATTTCACCTTTTTCAGTAGATTTACATTGGTGGACATAGGAAGTTTGAAGAGGGATTATTAGAAAATGCTACAGTAATATTTCACCCAACTCGAGTCAGAGGTGGTGGAGGACCTCTTCTCTAATACCCACATATCAAACATTTGAGACATTCTAAAATTGGAAAGAAAATTCTAGTCAAATCTTCACATTTTTCAGTCGATTTACATTGGATTACATAGAAAGTTTTAAGAGGGATTATTTGAAAATGCTACAGTAATATTTCACCCAACTCAGCTCAGATATAGTGGAGGACCTCTTATGTCATACCCAAGTGTCAAAGGTTTGAGACGTTCTAAAATTGGCAAGAAAATCCTATTCAAAATTTCACCTTTTTCAGTCGATTTACATTGGATTACATAGAAAGTTTGGAGTGGGATTATTTGAAAATGCTACTGTAGTATTTCACCCAACTCCGGTCATATATAGTGGAGGACCTCTTCTCTCATACTCACATGTCAAAAGTGTGAGACGTTCTAAAATTGGCAAGAAATTCCTATTTAAATAATCACCTTTTTCAGTAGATTTACATTGGTGGACATAGGAAGTTTGAAGAGGGATTATTAGAAAATGCTACAGTAATATTTCACCCAACTCGAGTCACAGGTGGTGGAGGACCTCTTCTCTCATAGCCCGAGGTCAAAGGTTTGAGACGTTCTAAAATTGGCAAGAAAATCCTATTCAAAATTTCACCTTTTTCAGTAGATTTACATTGAATTACATAGTTTGAAGAGGGATTATTTGAAAATGCTACAGTAATATTTCACCCAAATCAGCTCAGATATAGTGGAGGACCTCTTCTCTCATACTCACATGTCAAAAGTGTGTGACGTTCTAAAATTGGCAAGAAAATCCTATTCAAAATATCAACTTTTTCAGTCGATTTACATTGGTGGACATAGGAAGTTTGAAGAGGGATTATTTGAAAATGCTACAGTAATATTTCACCCAACTCAGCTCAGATATAGTGGAGGACCTCTTCTCTCATACCCAAGTGTCAAAGGTTTGAGACGTTATAAAATTGGCAAGAAAATCCTATTCAAATTTTCACCTTTTTCAGTCGATTGGATTACATAGAAAGTTTGGAGTGGGATTATTTGAAAATGCTACAGTAGTATTTCACCCAACTCCGGTCAGATATAGTGGAGGACCTCTTCTCTCATACCCAAGTGTCAAAAGTTTGAGACGTTCTAAAATTGGCAAGAAAATCCTATTCAAAATTTCACCTTTTTCAGTAGATTTACATTGGTGGACATAGGAAGTTTGAAGAGGGATTATTAGAAAATGCTACAGTAATATTTCACCCAACTCAGCTCAGATATAGTGGAGGACCTCTTCTCTCAAACACATGTCAAAAGTTTGAGACGATCTAAAATTGGCAAGAAAATCCTATTCAAAATTTCACCTTTTTCAGTAGATTTACATTGGTGGACATAGGAAGTTTGAAGAGGGATTATTAGAAAATGCTACAGTAATATTTCACCCAACTCGAGTCAGAGGTGGTGGAGGACCTCTTCTCTAATACCCACATATCAAACATTTGAGACATTCTAAAATTGGAAAGAAAATTCTAGTCAAATCTTCACATTTTTCAGTCGATTTACATTGGATTACATAGAAAGTTTGAAGAGGGATTATTTGAAAATGCTACAGTAATATTTCACCCAACTCAGCTCAGATATAGTGGAGGACCTCTTCTGTCATACCCAAGTGTCAAAGGTTTGAGACGTTCTAAAATTGGCAAGAAAATCCTATTCAAAATTTCACCCTTTTTCAGTCGATTTACATTGGATTACATAGAAAGTTTGGAGTGGGATTATTTGAAAATGCTACAGTAGTATTTCACCCAACTCCGGTCAGATATAGTGGAGGACCTCTTCTCTCATACTCACATGTCAAAAGTGTGAGACGTTCTAAAATTGGCAAGAAATTCCTATTTAAATAATCACCTTTTTCAGTAGATTTACATTGGTGGACATAGGAAGTTTGAAGAGGGATTATTAGAAAATGCTACAGTAATATTTCACCCAACTCGAGTCACAGGTGGTGGAGGACCTCTTCTCTCATAGCCCGAGGTCAAAGGTTTGAGACGTTCTAAAATTGGCAAGAAAATCCTATTCAAAATTTCACCTTTTTCAGTAGATTTACATTGAATTACATAGTTTGAAGAGGGATTATTTGAAAATGCTACAGTAATATTTCACCCAAATCAGCTCAGATATAGTGGAGGACCTCTTCTCTCATACTCACATGTCAAAAGTGTGTGACGTTCTAAAATTGGCAAGAAAATCCTATTCAAAATATCAACTTTTTCAGTCGATTTACATTGGTGGACATAGGAAGTTTGAAGAGGGATTATTTGAAAATGCTACAGTAATATTTCACCCAACTCAGCTCAGATATAGTGGAGGACCTCTTCTCTCATACCCAAGTGTCAAAGGTTTGAGACGTTATAAAATTGGCAAGAAAATCCTATTCAAATTTTCACCTTTTTCAGTCGATTGGATTACATAGAAAGTTTGGAGTGGGATTATTTGAAAATGCTACAGTAGTATTTCACCCAACTCCGGTCAGATATAGTGGAGGACCTCTTCTCTCATACCCAAGTGTCAAAAGTTTGAGACGTTCTAAAATTGGCAAGAAAATCCTATTGAAAATTTCACCTTTTTCAGTAGATTACATTGGTGGACATAGGAAGTTTGAAGAGGGATTATTAGAAAATGCTACAGTAATATTTCACCCAACTCAGCTCAGATATAGTGGAGGACCTCTTCTCTCAAACACATGTCAAAAGTTTGAGACGATCTAATATTGGCAAGAAAATCCTATTCAAAATTTCACCTTTTTCAGTAGATTTACATTGGTGGACATAGGAAGTTTGAAGAGGGATTATTAGAAAATGCTACAGTAATATTTCACCCAACTCGAGTCAGAGGTGGTGGAGGACCTCTTCTCTAATACCCACATATCAAACATTTGAGACATTCTAAAATTGGAAAGAAAATTCTAGTCAAATCTTCACATTTTTCAGTCGATTTACATTGGATTACATAGAAAGTTTGAAGAGGGATTATTTGAAAATGCTACAGTAATATTTCACCCAACTCAGCTCAGATATAGTGGAGGACCTCTTCTGTCATACCCAAGTGTCAAAGGTTTGAGACGTTCTAAAATTGGCAAGAAAATCCTATTCAAAATTTCACCTTTTTCAGTCGATTTACATTGGATTACATAGAAAGTTTGGAGTGGGATTATTTGAAAATGCTACAGTAGTATTTCACCCAACTCCGGTCAGATATAGTGGAGGACCTCTTCTCTCATACTCACATGTCAAAAGTGTGAGACGTTCTAAAATTGGCAAGAAATTCCTATTTAAATAATCACCTTTTTCAGTAGATTTACATTGGTGGACATAGGAAGTTTGAAGAGGGATTATTAGAAAATGCTACAGTAATATTTCACCCAACTCGAGTCACAGGTGGTGGAGGACCTCTTCTCTCATAGCCCGAGGTCAAAGGTTTGAGACGTTCTAAAATTGGCAAGAAAATCCTATTCAAAATTTCACCTTTTTCAGTAGATTTACATTGAATTACATAGTTTGAAGAGGGATTATTTGAAAATGCTACAGTAATATTTCACCCAAATCAGCTCAGATATAGTGGAGGACCTCTTCTCTCATACTCACATGTCAAAAGTGTGTGACGTTCTAAAATTGGCAAGAAAATCCTATTCAAAATATCAACTTTTTCAGTCGATTTACATTGGTGGACATAGGAAGTTTGAAGAGGGATTATTTGAAAATGCTACAGTAATATTTCACCCAACTCAGCTCAGATATAGTGGAGGACCTCTTCTCTCATACCCAAGTGTCAAAGGTTTGAGACGTTATAAAATTGGCAAGAAAATCCTATTCAAATTTTCACCTTTTTCAGTCGATTGGATTACATAGAAAGTTTGGAGTGGGATTATTTGAAAATGCTACAGTAGTATTTCACCCAACTCCGGTCAGATATAGTGGAGGACCTCTTCTCTCATACCCAAGTGTCAAAAGTTTGAGACGTTCTAAAATTGGCAAGAAAATCCTATTGAAAATTTCACCTTTTTCAGTAGATTTACATTGGTGGACATAGGAAGTTTGAAGAGGGATTATTAGAAAATGCTACAGTAATATTTCACCCAACTCAGCTCAGATATAGTGGAGGACCTCTTCTCTCAAACACATGTCAAAAGTTTGAGACGATCTAATATTGGCAAGAAAATCCTATTCAAAATTTCACCTTTTTCAGTAGATTTACATTGGTGGACATAGGAAGTTTGAAGAGGGATTATTAGAAAATGCTACAGTAATATTTCACCCAACTCGAGTCAGAGGTGGTGGAGGACCTCTTCTCTAATACCCACATATCAAACATTTGAGACATTCTAAAATTGGAAAGAAAATTCTAGTCAAATCTTCACATTTTTCAGTCGATTTACATTGGATTACATAGAAAGTTTGAAGAGGGATTATTTGAAAATGCTACAGTAATATTTCACCCAACTCAGCTCAGATATAGTGGAGGACCTCTTCTGTCATACCCAAGTGTCAAAGGTTTGAGACGTTCTAAAATTGGCAAGAAAATCCTATTCAAAATTTCACCTTTTTCAGTCGATTTACATTGGATTACATAGAAAGTTTGGAGTGGGATTATTTGAAAATGCTACAGTAGTATTTCACCCAACTCCGGTCAGATATAGTGGAGGACCTCTTCTCTCATACTCACATGTCAAAAGTGTGAGACGTTCTAAAATTGGCAAGAAATTCCTATTTAAATAATCACCTTTTTCAGTAGATTTACATTGGTGGACATAGGAAGTTTGAAGAGGGATTATTAGAAAATGCTACAGTAATATTTCACCCAACTCGAGTCACAGGTGGTGGAGGACCTCTTCTCTCATAGCCCGAGGTCAAAGGTTTGAGACGTTCTAAAATTGGCAAGAAAATCCTATTCAAAATTTCACCTTTTTCAGTAGATTTACATTGAATTACATAGTTTGAAGAGGGATTATTTGAAAATGCTACAGTAATATTTCACCCAAATCAGCTCAGATATAGTGGAGGACCTCTTCTCTCATACTCACATGTCAAAAGTGTGTGACGTTCTAAAATTGGCAAGAAAATCCTATTCAAAATATCAACTTTTTCAGTCGATTTACATTGGTGGACATAGGAAGTTTGAAGAGGGATTATTTGAAAATGCTACAGTAATATTTCACCCAACTCAGCTCAGATATAGTGGAGGACCTCTTCTCTCATACCCAAGTGTCAAAGGTTTGAGACGTTATAAAATTGGCAAGAAAATCCTATTCATATTTTCACCTTTTTCAGTCGATTGGATTACATAGAAAGTTTGGAGTGGGATTATTTGAAAATGCTACAGTAGTATTTCACCCAACTCCGGTCAGATATAGTGGAGGACCTCTTCTCTCATACCCAAGTGTCAAAAGTTTGAGACGTTCTAAAATTGGCAAGAAAATCCTATTGAAAATTTCACCTTTTTCAGTAGATTTACATTGGTGGACATAGGAAGTTTGAAGAGGGATTATTAGAAAATGCTACAGTAATATTTCACCCAACTCAGCTCAGATATAGTGGAGGACCTCTTCTCTCAAACACATGTCAAAAGTTTGAGACGATCTAAAATTGGCAAGAAAATCCTATTGAAAATTTCACCTTTTTCAGTAGATTTACATTGGTGGACATAGGAAGTTTGAAGAGGGATTATTAGAAAATGCTACAGTAATATTTCACCCAACTCGAGTCAGAGGTGGTGGAGGACCTCTTCTCTAATACCCACATATCAAACATTTGAGACATTCTAAAATTGGAAAGAAAATTCTAGTCAAATCTTCACATTTTTCAGTCGATTTACATTGGATTACATAGAAAGTTTGAAGAGGGATTATTTGAAAATGCTACAGTAATATTTCACCCAACTCAGCTCAGATATAGTGGAGGACCTCTTCTGTCATACCCAAGTGTCAAAGGTTTGAGACGTTCTAAAATTGGCAAGAAAATCCTATTCAAAATTTCACCTTTTTCAGTCGATTTACATTGGATTACATAGAAAGTTTGGAGTGGGATTATTTGAAAATGCTACAGTAGTATTTCACCCAACTCCGGTCAGATATAGTGGAGGACCTCTTCTCTCATACTCACATGTCAAAAGTGTGAGACGTTCTAAAATTGGCAAGAAATTCCTATTTAAATAATCACCTTTTTCAGTAGATTTACATTGGTGGACATAGGAAGTTTGAAGAGGGATTATTAGAAAATGCTACAGTAATATTTCACCCAACTCGAGTCACAGGTGGTGGAGGACCTCTTCTCTCATAGCCCGAGGTCAAAGGTTTGAGACGTTCTAAAATTGGCAAGAAAATCCTATTCAAAATTTCACCTTTTTCAGTAGATTTACATTGAATTACATAGTTTGAAGAGGGATTATTTGAAAATGCTACAGTAATATTTCACCCAAATCAGCTCAGATATAGTGGAGGACCTCTTCTCTCATACTCACATGTCAAAAGTGTGTGACGTTCTAAAATTGGCAAGAAAATCCTATTCAAAATATCAACTTTTTCAGTCGATTTACATTGGATTATATAGAAGGTTTGGAGTGGGATTATTTGAAAATGCTACAGTAATATTTCACCCAACTCCGGTCAGGTATAGTGGAGGACCTCTTCTCTCATACCCACATGTCAAAGGTTTGAGACGTTCTAAAATTGGCAAGAAATTCCTATTTAAATAATCACCTTTTTCAGTAGATTTACATTGGTGGACATAGGACGTTTGAAGAGGGATTATTTGAAAATGCTACAGTAATATTTCACCCAACTCAGCTCAGATATAGTGGAGGACCTCTTCTCTCATACCCAAGTGTCAAAGGTTTGAGACGTTCTAAAATTGGCAAGAAAATCCTATTTAAATAATCACCTTTTTCAGTAGATTTACATTGGTGGACATAGGAAGTTTGAAGAGGGATTATTAGAAAATGCTACAGTAATATTTCACCCAACTCGAGTCACAGGTGGTGGAGGACCTCTTCTCTCATAGCCCGAGGTCAAAGGTTTGAGACGTTCTAAAATTGGCAAGAAAATCCTATTCAAAATTTCACCTTTTTCAGTAGATTTACATTGAATTACATAGTTTGAAGAGGGATTATTTGAAAATGCTACAGTAATATTTCACCCAAATCAGCTCAGATATAGTGGAGGACCTCTTCTCTCATACTCACATGTCAAAAGTGTGTGACGTTCTAAAATTGGCAAGAAAATCCTATTCAAAATATCAACTTTTTCAGTCGATTTACATTGGATTATATAGAAGGTTTGGAGTGGGATTATTTGAAAATGCTACAGTAATATTTCACCCAACTCCGGTCAGGTATAGTGGAGGACCTCTTCTCTCATACCCACATGTCAAAGGTTTGAGACGTTCTAAAATTGGCAAGAAATTCCTATTTAAATAATCACCTTTTTCAGTAGATTTACATTGGTGGACATAGGACGTTTGAAGAGGGATTATTTGAAAATGCTACAGTAATATTTCACCCAACTCAGCTCAGATATAGTGGAGGACCTCTTCTCTCATACCCAAGTGTCAAAGGTTTGAGACGTTCTAAAATTGGCAAGAAAATCCTATTCAAAATTTCACCTTTTTCAGTCGATTTACATTGGATTACATAGAAAGTTTGGAGTGGGATTATTTGAAAATGCTACAGTAGTATTTCACCCAACTCCGGTCAGATATAGTGGAGGACCTCTTCTCTCATACCTAAGTGTCAAAAGTTTGAGACGTTCTAAAATTGGCAAGAAAATCCTATTCAAAATTTCACCTTTTTCAGTAGATTTACATTGGTGGACATAGGAAGTTTGAAGAGGGATTATTAGAAAATGCTACAGTAATATTTCACCCAACTCAGCTCAGATATAGTGGAGGACCTCTTCTCTCAAACACATGTCAAAAGTTTGAGACGATCTAAAATTGGCAAGAAAATCCTATTCAAAATATCACCTTTTTCAGTCGATTTACATTGGATTATATAGAACGTTTGGAGTGGGATTATTTGAAAATGCTGCAGTAATATTTCACCCAACTCGAGTCAGAGGTGGTGGAGGACGTCTTCTCTCATAACCAAGTGTCAAAAGTTTGAGACGTTCTAAAATTGGCAAGAAATTCCTATTTAAATAATCACCTTTTTCAGTAGATTTACATTGGTGGACATAGGAAGTTTGAAGAGGGATTATTTGAAAATGCTACAGTAATATTTCACCCAAATCAGCTCAGATATAGTGGAGGACCTCTTCTCTCATACTCGCATGTCAAAAGTGTGAGACGTTCTAAAATTGGCAAGAAAATCCTACTCAAAATATCACCTTTTTCAGTCGATTTACATTGGATTACATAGAAAGTTTGGAGTGGGATTATTTGAAAATGCTACAGTAGTATTTCACCCAACTCCGGTCAGATATAGTGGAGGACCTCTTCTCTCATACCCAAGTGTCAAAGGTTTGAGACGTTCTAAAATTGGCAAGAAATTCCTATTTAAATAATCAACTTTTTCAGTAGATTTACATTGGTGGACATAGGAAGTTTGAAGAGGGATTATTAGAAAATGCTACAGTAATATTTCACCCAACTCAGCTCAGATATAGTGGAGGACCTCTTCTCTCATACCCAAGTGTCAAAAGTTTGAGACGTTCTAAAATTGGCAAGAAAATCCTATTCAAAATTTCACCTTTTTCAGTAGATTTACATTGGTGGACATAGGAAGTTTGAAGAGGGATTATTAGAAAATGCTACAGTAATATTTCACCCAACTCGAGTCAGTGGTGGTGGAGGACCTCTTCTCTCATACCCAAGTGTCAAAAGTTTGAGACGTTCTAAAATTGGCAAGAAAATCCTATTCAAAATTTCACCTTTTTCAGTAGATTTACATTGGTGGACATAGGAAGTTTGAAGAGGGATTATTAGAAAATGCTACAGTAATATTTCACCCAACTCAGGTCAGGTATAGTGGAGGACCTCTTCTCTCATACCCACATGTCAAAGGTTTGAGACGTTCTAAAATTGGCAAGAAATTCCTATTTAAATAATCACCTTTTTCAGTAGATTTACATTGGTGGACATAGGACGTTTGAAGAGGGATTATTTGAAAATGCTACAGTAATATTTCACCAAACTCAGCTCAGATATAGTGGAGGACCTCTTCTCTCATACCCAAGTGTCAAAGGTTTGAGACGTTCTAAAATTGGCAAGAAAATCCTATTCAAAATTTCACCTTTTTCAGTAGATTTACATTGAATTACATAGTTTGAAGAGGGATTATTAGTAATATTTCACCCAAATCAGCTCAGATATAGTGGAGGAGCTCTTCTCTCATACCCAAGTGTCAAAGGTTTGAGACGTTCTAAAATTGTCAAGAAAATCCTATTCAAAATATCACCTTTTTTCAGTAAAATTACATTGGATTATATAGAAAGTTTGGAGTGGGATTATTAGAAAATACTACAGTAATATTTCACCCAACTCGAGTCAGAGGTGGTGGAGGACCTCTTCTCTAATACCCACATATCAAAAGTTTTAGACGTTCTAAAATTGGAAAGAAAATCCTATTCAAAATATCACCTTTTTCAGTCGATTTACATTGGATTATATAGAAAGTTTGGAGTAGGATTATTTGAAAATGCTACAGTAATATTTCACCCAACTCAGGTCAGGTATAGTGGAGGACCTCTTCTCTCATATCCACATCTCAAAGGTTTGAGACGTTCTAAAATTGGCAAGAAATTCCTATTTAAATAATCACCTTTTTCAGTAGATTTACATTGGTGGACATAGGACGTTTGAAGAGGGATTATTTGAAAATGCTACAGTAATATTTCACCCAACTCAGCTCAGATATAGTGGAGGACATCTTCTCTCATACCCAAGTGTCAAAAGTTTGAGACGTTCTAAAATTGGCAAGAAAATCCTATTCAAAATTTCACCTTTTTCAGTAGATTTACATTGGTGGACATAGGAAGTTTGAAGAGGGATTATTAGAAAATGCTACAGTAATATTTCACCCAACTCAGCTCAGATATAGTGGAGGACCTCTTCTCTCAAACACGTCAAAAGTTTGAGACGATCTAAAATTGGCAAGAAAATCCTATTCAAAATTTCACCTTTTTCAGTAGATTTACATTGGTGGACATAGGAAGTTTGAAGAGGGATTATTAGAAAATGCTACAGTAATATTTCACCCAACTCGAGTCAGAGGTGGTGGAGGACCTCTTCTCTAATACCCACATATCAAACATTTGAGACATTCTAAAATTGGAAAGAAAATTCTAGTCAAATCTTCACATTTTTCAGTCGATTTACATTGGATTACATAGAAAGTTTGAAGAGGGATTATTAGAAAATGCTACAGTAATATTTCACCCAACTTGAGTCAGAGGTGTTGGAGGACCTCTTCTCTCATAGCCCGAGGTCAAAGGTTTGAGACGTTCTAAAATTGTCAAGAAAATCCTATTCAAAATTTCACCTTTTTCAGTAGATTTACATTGAATTACATAGTTTGAAGAGGGATTATTAGTAATATTTCACCCAAATCAGCTCAGATATAGTGGAGGAGCTCTTCTCTCATACTCACATGTCAAAAGTGTGAGACGTTCTAAAATTGTCAAGAAAATCCTATTCAAAATATCACCTTTTTTCAGTAAAATTACATTGGATTATATAGAAAGTTTGGAGTGGGATTATTAGAAAATGCTACAGTAATATTTCACCCAACTCGAGTCAGAGGTGGTGGAGGACCTCTTCTCTAATACCCACATATCAAAAGTTTGAGACGTTCTAAAATTGGAAAGAAAATCCTATTCAAAATGTCACCTTTTTCAGTAAATTGGATTACATAGAAAGTTTGAAGAGGGATTATTTGAAAATGCTACAGTAATATTTCACCCAACTCAGGTCAGATATAGTGGAGGACGTCTTCTCTCATACCCAAGTGTCAAAAGTTTGAGACGTTCTAAAATTGGCAAGAAATTCCTATTCAAAATTTCACCTTTTTCAGTCGATTTACATTGGATTATATAGAACGTTTGGAGTGGGATTATTAGAAAATGCTACAGTAATATTTCACCCAACTCAGCTCAGATATAGTGGAGGACCTCTTCTCTCATAAACACATGTCAAAAGTTTGAGACGTTCTAAAATTGGCAAGAAAATCCTATTCAAATTTCACCTTTTTCAGTAGATTTACATTGGTGGACATAGGAAGTTTGAAGAGGGATTATTAGAAAATGCTACAGTAATATTTCACCCAACTCGAGTCAGAGGTGGTGGAGGACCTCTTCTCTAATACCCACATATCAAAAGTGTGAGACGTTCTAAAATTGGCAAGAAAATCCTATTCAAAATTTCACCTTTTTCAGTCGATTTACATTGGATTACATAGAAAGTTTGAAGAGGGATTATTTGAAAATGCTAGAGTAATATTTCACCCAACTCAGGTCAAGTATAGTGGAGGACCTCTTCTCTCATACCCACATGTCAAAAGTGTGAGACGTTCTAAAATTGGCAAGAAAATCCTATTCAAAATTTCACCTTTTTCAGTAAATTTACATTGGATTATATAGAAAGCTTGGAGTGGGATTATTTGAAAATGCTACAGTAATATTTCACCCAACTCAGCTCAGATATAGTGGAGGACCTCTTCTCTCATACTCACATGTCAAAAGTGTGAGACGTTCTAAAATTGGCAAGAAAATCCTATTCAAAATCACCTTTTTCAGTCGATTTACATTGGATTATATAGAACGTTTGGAGTGGAATTATTTGAAAATGCTGCAGTAATATTTCACCCAACTCGAGTCAGAGGTGGTGGAGGACCTCTTCTCTCATACTCACATGTCAAAAGTGTGAGAGGTTCTAAAATTGGCAAGAAAATCCTATTCAAAATATCACCTTTTTCAGTCGATTTACATTGGATTACATAGAAAGTTTGAAGAGGGATTATTTCAAAATGCTACAGTAATATTACACCCAACCCAGGTCAAGTATAGTGGAGGACGTCTTCTCTCATACCCACATGTCAAAGGTTTGAGACTTTCTAAAATTGGCAAGAAAATCCTATTCAAAATTTCACCTTTTTCAGTAGATTTACATTGGTGGACATAGGAAGTTTGAAGAGGGATTATTAGAAAATGCTACAGTAATATTTCACCCAACTCAGCTCAGATATAGTGGAGGACCTCTTCTCTCATACCCAAGTGTCAAAAGTTTGAGACGTTCTAAAATTGGCAAGAAATTCCTATTTAAATAATCACCTTTTTCAGTCGATTTACATTGGATTACATAGAAAGTTTGGAGTGGAATTATTTGAAAATGCTACAGTAGTATTTCACCCAACTCCGGTCAGATATAGTGGAGGACCTCTTCTCTCATACCCAAGTGTCAAAAGTTTGAGACGTTCTAAAATTGGCAAGAAAATCCTATTCAAAATTTCACCTTTTTCAGTAGATTTACATTGGTGGACATAGGACGTTTGAAGAGGGATTACTAGAAAATGCTACAGTAATATTTCACCCAACTCAGCTCAGATATAGTGGAGGACCTCTTCTCTCATACTCACATGTCAAAAGTGTGTGACGTTCTAAAATTGGCAAGAAAATCCTATTCAAAATATCAACTTTTTCAGTCGATTTACATTGGTGGACATAGGAAGTTTGAAGAGGGATTATTTGAAAATGCTACAGTAATATTTCACCCAACTCAGCTCAGATATAGTGGAGGACCTCTTCTCTCATACCCAAGTGTCAAAGGTTTGAGACGTTATAAAATTGGCAAGAAAATCCTATTCAAATTTTCACCTTTTTCAGTCGATTGGATTACATAGAAAGTTTGGAGTGGGATTATTTGAAAATGCTACAGTAGTATTTCACCCAACTCCGGTCAGATATAGTGGAGGACCTCTTCTCTCATACCCAAGTGTCAAAAGTTTGAGACGTTCTAAAATTGGCAAGAAAATCCTATTCAAAATTTCACCTTTTTCAGTAGATTTACATTGGTGGACATAGGAAGTTTGAAGAGGGATTATTAGAAAATGCTACAGTAATATTTCACCCAACTCAGCTCAGATATAGTGGAGGACCTCTTCTCTCAAACACATGTCAAAAGTTTGAGACGATCTAAAATTGGCAAGAAAATCCTATTCAAAATTTCACCTTTTTCAGTAGATTTACATTGAATTACATAGTTTGAAGAGGGATTATTTGAAAATGCTACAGTAATATTTCACCCAAATCAGCTCAGATATAGTGGAGGACCTCTTCTCTCATACTCACATGTCAAAAGTGTGTGACGTTCTAAAATTGGCAAGAAAATCCTATTCAAAATATCAACTTTTTCAGTCGATTTACATTGGTGGACATAGGAAGTTTGAAGAGGGATTATTTGAAAATGCTACAGTAATATTTCACCCAACTCAGCTCAGATATAGTGGAGGACCTCTTCTCTCATACCCAAGTGTCAAAGGTTTGAGACGTTATAAAATTGGCAAGAAAATCCTATTCAAATTTTCACCTTTTTCAGTCGATTGGATTACATAGAAAGTTTGGAGTGGGATTATTTGAAAATGCTACAGTAGTATTTCACCCAACTCCGGTCAGATATAGTGGAGGACCTCTTCTCTCATACCCAAGTGTCAAAAGTTTGAGACGTTCTAAAATTGGCAAGAAAATCCTATTCAAAATTTCACCTTTTTCAGTAGATTTACATTGGTGGACATAGGAAGTTTGAAGAGGGATTATTAGAAAATGCTACAGTAATATTTCACCCAACTCAGCTCAGATATAGTGGAGGACCTCTTCTCTCAAACACATGTCAAAAGTTTGAGACGATCTAAAATTGGCAAGAAAATCCTATTCAAAATTTCACCTTTTTCAGTAGATTTACATTGGTGGACATAGGAAGTTTGAAGAGGGATTATTAGAAAATGCTACAGTAATATTTCACCCAACTCGAGTCAGAGGTGGTGGAGGACCTCTTCTCTAATACCCACATATCAAACATTTGAGACATTCTAAAATTGGAAAGAAAATTCTAGTCAAATCTTCACATTTTTCAGTCGATTTACATTGGATTACATAGAAAGTTTGAAGAGGGATTATTTGAAAATGCTACAGTAATATTTCACCCAACTCAGCTCAGATATAGTGGAGGACCTCTTCTGTCATACCCAAGTGTCAAAGGTTTGAGACGTTCTAAAATTGGCAAGAAAATCCTATTCAAAATTTCACCTTTTTCAGTCGATTTACATTGGATTACATAGAAAGTTTGGAGTGGGATTATTTGAAAATGCTACAGTAGTATTTCACCCAACTCCGGTCAGATATAGTGGAGGACCTCTTCTCTCATACTCACATGTCAAAAGTGTGAGACGTTCTAAAATTGGCAAGAAATTCCTATTTAAATAATCACCTTTTTCAGTAGATTTACATTGGTGGACATAGGAAGTTTGAAGAGGGATTATTAGAAAATGCTACAGTAATATTTCACCCAACTCGAGTCACAGGTGGTGGAGGACCTCTTCTCTCATAGCCCGAGGTCAAAGGTTTGAGACGTTCTAAAATTGGCAAGAAAATCCTATTCAAAATTTCACCTTTTTCAGTAGATTTACATTGAATTACATAGTTTGAAGAGGGATTATTTGAAAATGCTACAGTAATATTTCACCCAAATCAGCTCAGATATAGTGGAGGACCTCTTCTCTCATACTCACATGTCAAAAGTGTGTGACGTTCTAAAATTGGCAAGAAAATCCTATTCAAAATATCAACTTTTTCAGTCGATTTACATTGGTGGACATAGGAAGTTTGAAGAGGGATTATTTGAAAATGCTACAGTAATATTTCACCCAACTCAGCTCAGATATAGTGGAGGACCTCTTCTCTCATACCCAAGTGTCAAAGGTTTGAGACGTTATAAAATTGGCAAGAAAATCCTATTCAAATTTTCACCTTTTTCAGTCGATTGGATTACATAGAAAGTTTGGAGTGGGATTATTTGAAAATGCTACAGTAGTATTTCACCCAACTCCGGTCAGATATAGTGGAGGACCTCTTCTCTCATACCCAAGTGTCAAAAGTTTGAGACGTTCTAAAATTGGCAAGAAAATCCTATTGAAAATTTCACCTTTTTCAGTAGATTTACATTGGTGGACATAGGAAGTTTGAAGAGGGATTATTAGAAAATGCTACAGTAATATTTCACCCAACTCAGCTCAGATATAGTGGAGGACCTCTTCTCTCAAACACATGTCAAAAGTTTGAGACGATCTAATATTGGCAAGAAAATCCTATTCAAAATTTCACCTTTTTCAGTAGATTTACATTGGTGGACATAGGAAGTTTGAAGAGGGATTATTAGAAAATGCTACAGTAATATTTCACCCAACTCGAGTCAGAGGTGGTGGAGGACCTCTTCTCTAATACCCACATATCAAACATTTGAGACATTCTAAAATTGGAAAGAAAATTCTAGTCAAATCTTCACATTTTTCAGTCGATTTACATTGGATTACATAGAAAGTTTGAAGAGGGATTATTTGAAAATGCTACAGTAATATTTCACCCAACTCAGCTCAGATATAGTGGAGGACCTCTTCTGTCATACCCAAGTGTCAAAGGTTTGAGACGTTCTAAAATTGGCAAGAAAATCCTATTCAAAATTTCACCTTTTTCAGTCGATTTACATTGGATTACATAGAAAGTTTGGAGTGGGATTATTTGAAAATGCTACAGTAGTATTTCACCCAACTCCGGTCAGATATAGTGGAGGACCTCTTCTCTCATACTCACATGTCAAAAGTGTGAGACGTTCTAAAATTGGCAAGAAATTCCTATTTAAATAATCACCTTTTTCAGTATATTTACATTGGTGGACATAGGAAGTTTGAAGAGGGATTATTAGAAAATGCTACAGTAATATTTCACCCAACTCGAGTCACAGGTGGTGGAGGACCTCTTCTCTCATAGCCCGAGGTCAAAGGTTTGAGACGTTCTAAAATTGGCAAGAAAATCCTATTCAAAATTTCACCTTTTTCAGTAGATTTACATTGAATTACATAGTTTGAAGAGGGATTATTTGAAAATGCTACAGTAATATTTCACCCAAATCAGCTCAGATATAGTGGAGGACCTCTTCTCTCATACTCACATGTCAAAAGTGTGTGACGTTCTAAAATTGGCAAGAAAATCCTATTCAAAATATCAACTTTTTCAGTCGATTTACATTGGTGGACATAGGAAGTTTGAAGAGGGATTATTTGAAAATGCTACAGTAATATTTCACCCAACTCAGCTCAGATATAGTGGAGGACCTCTTCTCTCATACCCAAGTGTCAAAGGTTTGAGACGTTATAAAATTGGCAAGAAAATCCTATTCAAATTTTCACCTTTTTCAGTCGATTGGATTACATAGAAAGTTTGGAGTGGGATTATTTGAAAATGCTACAGTAGTATTTCACCCAACTCCGGTCAGATATAGTGGAGGACCTCTTCTCTCATACCCAAGTGTCAAAAGTTTGAGACGTTCTAAAATTGGCAAGAAAATCCTATTGAAAATTTCACCTTTTTCAGTAGATTTACATTGGTGGACATAGGAAGTTTGAAGAGGGATTATTAGAAAATGCTACAGTAATATTTCACCCAACTCAGCTCAGATATAGTGGAGGACCTCTTCTCTCAAACACATGTCAAAAGTTTGAGACGATCTAATATTGGCAAGAAAATCCTATTCAAAATTTCACCTTTTTCAGTAGATTTACATTGGTGGACATAGGAAGTTTGAAGAGGGATTATTAGAAAATGCTACAGTAATATTTCACCCAACTCGAGTCAGAGGTGGTGGAGGACCTCTTCTCTAATACCCACATATCAAACATTTGAGACATTCTAAAATTGGAAAGAAAATTCTAGTCAAATCTTCACATTTTTCAGTCGATTTACATTGGATTACATAGAAAGTTTGAAGAGGGATTATTTGAAAATGCTACAGTAATATTTCACCCAACTCAGCTCAGATATAGTGGAGGACCTCTTCTGTCATACCCAAGTGTCAAAGGTTTGAGACGTTCTAAAATTGGCAAGAAAATCCTATTCAAAATTTCACCTTTTTCAGTCGATTTACATTGGATTACATAGAAAGTTTGGAGTGGGATTATTTGAAAATGCTACAGTAGTATTTCACCCAACTCCGGTCAGATATAGTGGAGGACCTCTTCTCTCATACTCACATGTCAAAAGTGTGAGACGTTCTAAAATTGGCAAGAAATTCCTATTTAAATAATCACCTTTTTCAGTAGATTTACATTGGTGGACATAGGAAGTTTGAAGAGGGATTATTAGAAAATGCTACAGTAATATTTCACCCAACTCGAGTCACAGGTGGTGGAGGACCTCTTCTCTCATAGCCCGAGGTCAAAGGTTTGAGACGTTCTAAAATTGGCAAGAAAATCCTATTCAAAATTTCACCTTTTTCAGTAGATTTACATTGAATTACATAGTTTGAAGAGGGATTATTTGAAAATGCTACAGTAATATTTCACCCAAATCAGCTCAGATATAGTGGAGGACCTCTTCTCTCATACTCACATGTCAAAAGTGTGTGACGTTCTAAAATTGGCAAGAAAATCCTATTCAAAATATCAACTTTTTCAGTCGATTTACATTGGTGGACATAGGAAGTTTGAAGAGGGATTATTTGAAAATGCTACAGTAATATTTCACCCAACTCAGCTCAGATATAGTGGAGGACCTCTTCTCTCATACCCAAGTGTCAAAGGTTTGAGACGTTATAAAATTGGCAAGAAAATCCTATTCAAATTTTCACCTTTTTCAGTCGATTGGATTACATAGAAAGTTTGGAGTGGGATTATTTGAAAATGCTACAGTAGTATTTCACCCAACTCCGGTCAGATATAGTGGAGGACCTCTTCTCTCATACCCAAGTGTCAAAAGTTTGAGACGTTCTAAAATTGGCAAGAAAATCCTATTGAAAATTTCACCTTTTTCAGTAGATTTACATTGGTGGACATAGGAAGTTTGAAGAGGGATTATTAGAAAATGCTACAGTAATATTTCACCCAACTCAGCTCAGATATAGTGGAGGACCTCTTCTCTCAAACACATGTCAAAAGTTTGAGACGATCTAATATTGGCAAGAAAATCCTATTCAAAATTTCACCTTTTTCAGTAGATTTACATTGGTGGACATAGGAAGTTTGAAGAGGGATTATTAGAAAATGCTACAGTAATATTTCACCCAACTCGAGTCAGAGGTGGTGGAGGACCTCTTCTCTAATACCCACATATCAAACATTTGAGACATTCTAAAATTGGAAAGAAAATTCTAGTCAAATCTTCACATTTTTCAGTCGATTTACATTGGATTACATAGAAAGTTTGAAGAGGGATTATTTGAAAATGCTACAGTAATATTTCACCCAACTCAGCTCAGATATAGTGGAGGACCTCTTCTGTCATACCCAAGTGTCAAAGGTTTGAGACGTTCTAAAATTGGCAAGAAAATCCTATTCAAAATTTCACCTTTTTCAGTCGATTTACATTGGATTACATAGAAAGTTTGGAGTGGGATTATTTGAAAATGCTACAGTAGTATTTCACCCAACTCCGGTCAGATATAGTGGAGGACCTCTTCTCTCATACTCACATGTCAAAAGTGTGAGACGTTCTAAAATTGGCAAGAAATTCCTATTTAAATAATCACCTTTTTCAGTAGATTTACATTGGTGGACATAGGAAGTTTGAAGAGGGATTATTAGAAAATGCTACAGTAATATTTCACCCAACTCGAGTCACAGGTGGTGGAGGACCTCTTCTCTCATAGCCCGAGGTCAAAGGTTTGAGACGTTCTAAAATTGGCAAGAAAATCCTATTCAAAATTTCACCTTTTTCAGTAGATTTACATTGAATTACATAGTTTGAAGAGGGATTATTTGAAAATGCTACAGTAATATTTCACCCAAATCAGCTCAGATATAGTGGAGGACCTCTTCTCTCATACTCACATGTCAAAAGTGTGTGACGTTCTAAAATTGGCAAGAAAATCCTATTCAAAATATCAACTTTTTCAGTCGATTTACATTGGTGGACATAGGAAGTTTGAAGAGGGATTATTTGAAAATGCTACAGTAATATTTCACCCAACTCAGCTCAGATATAGTGGAGGACCTCTTCTCTCATACCCAAGTGTCAAAGGTTTGAGACGTTATAAAATTGGCAAGAAAATCCTATTCATATTTTCACCTTTTTCAGTCGATTGGATTACATAGAAAGTTTGGAGTGGGATTATTTGAAAATGCTACAGTAGTATTTCACCCAACTCCGGTCAGATATAGTGGAGGACCTCTTCTCTCATACCCAAGTGTCAAAAGTTTGAGACGTTCTAAAATTGGCAAGAAAATCCTATTGAAAATTTCACCTTTTTCAGTAGATTTACATTGGTGGACATAGGAAGTTTGAAGAGGGATTATTAGAAAATGCTACAGTAATATTTCACCCAACTCAGCTCAGATATAGTGGAGGACCTCTTCTCTCAAACACATGTCAAAAGTTTGAGACGATCTAAAATTGGCAAGAAAATCCTATTGAAAATTTCACCTTTTTCAGTAGATTTACATTGGTGGACATAGGAAGTTTGAAGAGGGATTATTAGAAAATGCTACAGTAATATTTCACCCAACTCGAGTCAGAGGTGGTGGAGGACCTCTTCTCTAATACCCACATATCAAACATTTGAGACATTCTAAAATTGGAAAGAAAATTCTAGTCAAATCTTCACATTTTTCAGTCGATTTACATTGGATTACATAGAAAGTTTGAAGAGGGATTATTTGAAAATGCTACAGTAATATTTCACCCAACTCAGCTCAGATATAGTGGAGGACCTCTTCTGTCATACCCAAGTGTCAAAGGTTTGAGACGTTCTAAAATTGGCAAGAAAATCCTATTCAAAATTTCACCTTTTTCAGTCGATTTACATTGGATTACATAGAAAGTTTGGAGTGGGATTATTTGAAAATGCTACAGTAGTATTTCACCCAACTCCGGTCAGATATAGTGGAGGACCTCTTCTCTCATACTCACATGTCAAAAGTGTGAGACGTTCTAAAATTGGCAAGAAATTCCTATTTAAATAATCACCTTTTTCAGTAGATTTACATTGGTGGACATAGGAAGTTTGAAGAGGGATTATTAGAAAATGCTACAGTAATATTTCACCCAACTCGAGTCACAGGTGGTGGAGGACCTCTTCTCTCATAGCCCGAGGTCAAAGGTTTGAGACGTTCTAAAATTGGCAAGAAAATCCTATTCAAAATTTCACCTTTTTCAGTAGATTTACATTGAATTACATAGTTTGAAGAGGGATTATTTGAAAATGCTACAGTAATATTTCACCCAAATCAGCTCAGATATAGTGGAGGACCTCTTCTCTCATACTCACATGTCAAAAGTGTGTGACGTTCTAAAATTGGCAAGAAAATCCTATTCAAAATATCAACTTTTTCAGTCGATTTACATTGGATTATATAGAAGGTTTGGAGTGGGATTATTTTGAAAATGCTACAGTAATATTTCACCCAACTCCGGTCAGGTATAGTGGAGGACCTCTTCTCTCATACCCACATGTCAAAGGTTTGAGACGTTCTAAAATTGGCAAGAAATTCCCTATTTAAATAATCACCCTTTTTCAGTAGATTTACATTGGTGGACATAGGACGTTTGAAGAGGGATTATTTGAAAATGCTACAGTAATATTTCACCCAACTCAGCTCAGATATAGTGGAGGACCTCTTCTCTCATACCCAAGTGTCAAAGGTTTGAGACGTTCTAAAATTGGCAAGAAAATCCTATTCAAAATTTCACCTTTTTCAGTCGATTTACATTGGATTACATAGAAAGTTTGGAGTGGGATTATTTGAAAATGCTACAGTAGTATTTCACCCCAACTCCGGTCAGATATAGTGGAGGACCTCTTCTCTCATACCTAAGTGTCAAAAGTTTGAGACGTTCTAAAATTGGCAAGAAAATCCTATTCAAAATTTCACCTTTTTCAGTAGATTTACATTGGTGGACATAGGAAGTTTGAAGAGGGATTATTAGAAAATGCTACAGTAATATTTCACCCCAACTCAGCTCAGATATAGTGGAGGACCTCTTCTCTCAAACACATGTCAAAAGTTTGAGACGATCTAAAATTGGCAAGAAAATCCTATTCAAAATATCACCTTTTTCAGTCGATTTACATTGGATTATATAGAACGTTTGGAGTGGGATTATTTGAAAATGCTGCAGTAATATTTCACCCAACTCGAGTCAGAGGTGGTGGAGGACGTCTTCTCTCATAACCAAGTGTCAAAAGTTTGAGACGTTCTAAAATTGGCAAGAAATTCCTATTTAAATAATCACCTTTTTCAGTAGATTTACATTGGTGGACATAGGAAGTTTGAAGAGGGATTATTTGAAAATGCTACAGTAATATTTCACCCAAATCAGCTCAGATATAGTGGAGGACCTCTTCTCTCATACTCGCATGTCAAAAGTGTGAGACGTTCTAAAATTGGCAAGAAAATCCTACTCAAAATATCACCTTTTTCAGTCGATTTACATTGGATTACATAGAAAGTTTGGAGTGGGATTATTTGAAAATGCTACAGTAGTATTTCACCCAACTCCGGTCAGATATAGTGGAGGACCTCTTCTCTCATACCCCAAGTGTCAAAGGTTTGAGACGTTCTAAAATTGGCAAGAAATTCCTATTTAAATAATCAACTTTTTCAGTAGATTTACATTGGTGGACATAGGAAGTTTGAAGAGGGATTATTAGAAAATGCTACAGTAATATTTCACCCAACTCAGCTCAGATATAGTGGAGGACCTCTTCTCTCATACCCAAGTGTCAAAAGTTTGAGACGTTCTAAAATTGGCAAGAAAATCCTATTCAAAATTTCACCTTTTTTCAGTAGATTTACATTGGTGGACATAGGAAGTTTGAAGAGGGATTATTAGAAAATGCTACAGTAATATTTCACCCAACTCGAGTCAGTGGTGGTGGAGGACCTCTTCTCTCATACCCAAGTGTCAAAAGTTTGAGACGTTCTAAAATTGGCAAGAAAATCCTATTCAAAATTTCACCTTTTTCAGTAGATTTACATTGGTGGACATAGGAAGTTTGAAGAGGGATTATTAGAAAATGCTACAGTAATATTTCACCCAACTCAGGTCAGGTATAGTGGAGGACCTCTTCTCTCATACCCACATGTCAAAGGTTTGAGACGTTCTAAAATTGGCAAGAAATTCCTATTTAAATAATCACCTTTTTCAGTAGATTTACATTGGGTGGACATAGGACGTTTTGAAGAGGGATTATTTGAAAATGCTACAGTAATATTTCACCAAACTCAGCTCAGATATAGTGGAGGACCTCTTCTCTCATACCCAAGTGTCAAAGGTTTGAGACGTTCTAAAATTGGCAAGAAAATCCTATTCAAAATTTCACCTTTTTCAGTAGATTTACATTGAATTACATAGTTTGAAGAGGGATTATTAGTAATATTTCACCCAAATCAGCTCAGATATAGTGGAGGAGCTCTTCTCTCATACCCAAGTGTCAAAGGTTTGAGACGTTCTAAAATTGTCAAGAAAATCCTATTCAAAATATCACCTTTTTTCAGTAAAATTACATTGGATTATATAGAAAGTTTGGAGTGGGATTATTAGAAAATACTACAGTAATATTTCACCCAACTCGAGTCAGACCTCTTCTCTAATACCCACATATCAAAAGTTTTAGACGTTCTAAAATTGGAAAGAAAATCCTATTCAAATATCACCTTTTTCAGTCGATTTACATTGGATTATATAGAAAGTTTGGAGTAGGATTATTTGAAAATGCTACAGTAATATTTCACCCAACTCAGGTCAGGTATAGTGGAGGACCTCTTCTCTCATATCCACATCTCAAAGGTTTGAGACGTTCTAAAATTGGCAAGAAATTCCTATTTAAATAATCACCTTTTTCAGTAGATTTACATTGGTGGACATAGGACGTTTGAAGAGGGATTATTTGAAAATGCTACAGTTAATATTTCACCCAACTCAGCTCAGATATAGTGGAGGACATCTTCTCTCATACCCAAGTGTCAAAAGTTTGAGACGTTCTAAAATTGGCAAGAAAATCCTATTCAAAATTCACCTTTTTCAGTAGATTTACATTGGTGGACATAGGAAGTTGAAGAGGGATTATTAGGAAAAATGCTACAGTAATATTTCACCCAACTCAGCTCAGATATAGTGGAGGACCTCTTCTCTCAAACACGTCAAAAGTTTGAGACGATCTAAAATTGGCAAGAAATCCTATTCAAAATTTCACCTTTTTCAGTAGATTTACATTGGTGGACATAGGAAGTTTGAAGAGGGATTATTAGAAAATGCTACAGTAATATTTCACCCAACTCGAGTCAGAGGTGGTGGAGGACCTCTTCTCTAATACCCACATATCAAACATTTGAGACATTCTAAAATTGGAAAGAAAATTCTAGTCAAATCTTCACATTTTTCAGTCGATTTACATTGGATTACATAGAAAGTTTGAAGAGGGATTATTAGAAAATGCTACAGTAATATTTCACCCAACTTGAGTCAGAGGTGTTGGAGGGACCTCTTCTCTCATAGCCCGAGGTCAAAGGTTTGAGACGTTCTAAAATTGTCAAGAAAATCCTATTCAAAATTTCACCTTTTTCAGTAGATTTACATTGAATTACATAGTTTGAAGAGGGATTATTAGTAATATTTCACCCAAATCAGCTCAGATATAGTGGAGGAGCTCTTCTCTCATACTCACATGTCAAAAGTGTGAGACGTTCTAAAATTGTCAAGAAAATTCCTATTCCAAAATATCACCTTTTTTCAGTAAAATTACATTGGATTATATAGAAAGTTTGGAGTGGGATTATTAGAAAATGCTACAGTAATATTTCACCCAACTCGAGTCAGAGGTGGTGGAGGACCTCTTCTCTAATACCCACATATCAAAAGTTTGAGACGTTCTAAAATTGGAAAGAAAATCCTATTCAAAATGTCACCTTTTTCAGTAAATTGGATTACATAGAAAGTTTGAAGAGGGATTATTTGAAAATGCTACAGTAATATTTCACCCAACTCAGGTCAGATATAGTGGAGGACGTCTTCTCTCATACCCAAGTGTCAGAAAGTTTGAGACGTTCTAAAATTGGCAAGAAATTTCCTATTCAAAATTTCACCTTTTTCAGTCGATTTACATTGGATTATATAGAACGTTTGGAGTGGGATTATTAGAAAATGCTACAGTAATATTTCACCCAACTCAGCTCAGATATAGTGGAGGACCTCTTCTCTCATAAACACATGTCAAAAGTTTGAGACGTTCTAAAATTGGCAAGAAAATCCTATTCAAATTTCACCTTTTTCAGTAGATTTACATTGGTGGACATAGGGAAGTTTGAAGAGGGATTATTAGAAAATGCTACAGTAATATTTCACCCAACTCGAGTCAGAGGTGGTGGAGGACCTCTTCTCTAATACCCACATATCAAAAGTGTGAGACGTTCTAAAATTGGCAAGAAAATCCTATTCAAAATTTCACCTTTTTCAGTCGATTTACATTGGATTACATAGAAAGTTTGAAGAGGATTATTTGAAAATGCTAGAGTAATATTTCACCCAACTCAGGTCAAGTATAGTGGAGGACCTCTTCTCTCATACCCACATGTCAAAAGTGTGAGACGTTTCTAAAATTGGCAAGAAAATCCTATTCAAAATTTCACCTTTTTCAGTAATTTACATTGGATATATAGAAAGCTTGGAGTGGGATTATTTGAAAATGCTACAGTAATATTTCACCCAACTCAGCTCAGATATAGTGGAGGACCTCTTCTCTCATACTCACATGTCAAAAGTGTGAGACGTTCTAAAATTGGCAAGAAAATCCTATTCAAAATCACCTTTTTCAGTCGATTTACATTGGATTATATAGAACGTTTGGAGTGGAATTATTTGAAAATGCTGCAGTAATTTTTCACCCAACTCGAGTCAGAGGTGGTGGAGGACCTCTTCTCTCATACTCACATGTCAAAAGTGTGAGAGGTTCTAAAATTGGCAAAGAAAATCCTATTCAAATATCACCTTTTTCAGTCGATTTACATTGGGATTACATAGAAAGTTTGAAGAGGGATTATTTCAAAATGCTACAGTAATATTACACCCAACCCAGGTCAAGGTATAGTGGAGGACGTCTTCTCTCATACCCACATGTCCAAGGTTTGAGACTTTCTAAAATTGGCAAGAAAATCCTATTCAAAATTTCACCTTTTTCAGTAGATTTACATTGGTGGACATAGGAAGTTTGAAGAGGGATTATTAGAAAATGCTACAGTAATATTTCACCCAACTCAGCTCAGATATAGTGGAGGACCTCTTCTCTCATACCCAAGTGTCAAAGTTTGAGACGTTCTAAAATTGGCAAGAAATTCCTATTTAAATAATCACCTTTTTCAGTCGATTTACATTGGATTACATAGAAAGTTTGGAGTGGAATTATTTGAAAATGCTACAGTAGTATTTCACCCAACTCGGTCAGATATAGTGGAGGACCTCTTCTCTCATACCCAAGTGTCAAAAGTTTGAGACGTTCTAAAATTGGCAAGAAAATCCTATTCAAAATTTCACCTTTTTCAGTAGATTTACATTGGTGGACATAGGACGTTTGAAGAGGGATTACTAGAAAATGCTACAGTAATATTTCACCAACTCAGCTCAGATATAGTGGAGGACCTCTTCTCTCAAACACATGTCAAAAGTTTGAGACGTTCTAAAATTGGCAAGAAATTCCTATTTAAATAATCACCTTTTTCAGTAGATTTACATTGGTGGACATAGGACGTTTGAAGAGTGATTATTTGAAAATGCTACAGTAATATTTCACCCAACTCAGCTCAGATATAGTGGAGGACCTCTTCTCTCATACCCAAGTGTCAAAAGTTTGAGACGTTCTAAAATTGGCAAGAAAATCCTATTCAAAATTTCACCTTTTTCAGTAGATTTACATTGGTGGACAGTTGGACGTTTGAAGAGGGATTACTAGAAAATGCTACAGTAATATTTCACCAACTCAGCTCAGATATAGTGGAGGACCTCTTCTCTCAAACACATGTCAAAAGTTTGAGACGTTCTAAAATTGGCAAGAAATTCCTATTTAAATAATCACCTTTTTCAGTAGATTTACATTGGTGGACATAGGACGTTTGAAGAGGGATTATTTGAAAATGCTACAGTAATATTTCACCCAACTCAGCTCAGATATAGTGGAGGACCTCTTCTCTCATACCCAAGTGTCAAAAGTTTGAGACGTTCTAAAATTGGCAAGAAATTCCTATTTAAATAATCACCTTTTTCAGTCGATTTACATTGGATTACATAGAAAGTTGGAGTGGAATTATTTGAAAATGCTACAGTAGTATTTCACCCAACTCCGGTCAGATATAGTGGAGGACCTCTTCTCTCATACCCAAGTGTCAAAAGTTTGAGATGTTCTAAATTGGCAAGAAAATCCTATTCAAAATTTCACCTTTTTCAGTAGATTTACATTGGTGGACATAGGACGTTTGAAGAGGGATTACTAGAAAATGCTACAGTAATATTTCACCCAACTCAGCTCAGATATAGTGGAGGACCTCTTCTCTCAAACACATGTCAAAAGTTTGAGACGTTCTAAAATGGCAAGAAATTCCTATTTAAATAATCACCTTTTTCAGTAGATTTACATTGGTGGACATAGGACGTTTGAAGAGTGATTATTTGAAAATGCTACAGTAATATTTCACCCAACTCAGCTCAGATATAGTGGAGGACCTCTTCTCTCATACCCTAGTGTCAAAAGTTTGAGGCGTTCTAAAATTGGCAAGAAAATCCTATTCAAAATTTCACCTTTTTCAGTAGATTTACATTGGTGGACATAGGAAGTTTGAGAGGGATTATTAGAAAATGCTACAGTAATATTTCACCCAACTCGAGTCAGAGGTGGTGGAGGGACCTGTTCTCTAATACCCACATATCAAACGTTTGAGACATTCTAAAATTGGAAAGAAAATTCTAATCAAATCTTCACCTTTTTCAGTAGATTTACATTGGTGGACATAGGAAGTTTGAAGAGGGATTATTTGAAAATGCTACAGTAATATTTCACCCAACTCAGCTCAGATATAGTGGAGGACCTCTTCTCTCATAAACACATTTTTCACGTTTTGGACATAAGGCTTACCTATTTGTGATTTTCCCACTAATACAGATGTCTTCAAATGCATTTTCCTTCATTTATGTCCTCATGGTTGTTGAATGAACATGATTTCCCATCACCTCTTAACAAATTACATATTTAGAATATTAGCATTTGTTTTTCCACTTTTGGGACACAAGACTAACCTTACACATTTTCACTGACAGAATATTCTACACAAAAGGTCTTAAAATATATTTTCAGTCATTTATTTTATCGTATTTGTTTAATAAACATGCTTTGCTTGTATCTGAATGAAAAAATTTGGTATTTAGAATTTTTGCATGTTTTTCACATTTTGGTCATTAAGATATAGCTTTATGTATTTTTTCTCACTTTCAAAACAGATTATTCTACATACAGTTCTTCAAATGGATTTTTATTGATTTAGTTCAGTGTGGTTGTTGAATTAACATGATTTCCCATCAATCTGAATGAATGAACTTTAGGATTGTTAATTTTTTTTCACTTTTTGGACATAAGACTATAGCCTTATGTATTTTTATGATTTTCCTCTGACATTGATTATTCATTATAAATGTCTTCAAATATATTTAAATTCAAATTAGGGCTTAAGGGTAAAGCCATACAAACATGATTTTCCATGCATCTGAATGACCTGACTATAGGCTTATGATTTTCCACTGACATTGAAATATTTCACATACCTTTCCCTTAATTGATTTCACTGTGGTTTTGAATAACATGATTTTCCATGCATCTAAATGAATGAATTATATATTAGAATCGTTGCAGTTTTTCCACTTTTTGAACAGAATACTATAGTCTTTTGTACTTTTCCCATTTTCCAACAACATAGTTTAACAAATGTCTTGGTTGTTGAACAAACATGATTCCCATCTGCCTCCGAATGATAAAATGCCATATTTAAAATATAAAAATTTTTTTTCCCACTTGGACATAAGACTATAGCCTTATGTTTCTGATTTTCCATTGACATAGATTATCATAAATGTCTTCAAAAAATGTTCATTCATTTACATTACTGTGGTTGTTCAATAAACATGATGTTCCATGCATCTGAATGAAAAAAATTACATACTTTTGGGCATAAGACTATGGCTTTATTTCTTCTGGGACTTTCCCCCCCAACACAGATTTTTTAAATAAATGTCTTAAAATACATTTTCATTAATTTCCTTCCCATACTGTAGTTAATAAACAGGATTTTATGTGTATATGGATGAAATGGAATAAATGTTTTACATTTTTGGACATTTTTCCAATTTTCCACTGACAGATTATTCAACAAAAATGTTTTCAAATATACTGTACATTCAATCATACACGCAATCTTCTGTTCGGGGACAATGGCTATCCATTAAAAACTTTGCTGATAACGCCTATATCATGCCTAATGCATGAATTGTCATTCAATGGAAAACTCACAAAAACACGCACTGCAATAGATGGACAGATGTAGTGCTGAAAATGCACTTCAGACGTCTGGATCATAGACAGGTGGAACATTACATTACAGCGCTCTTCAGGGGCGCCGCAGGATTTCTTCCCGGGGTACGCAACAGAGGAGGCCAAGCCATAGGCTACATGAAAACAAAGCCATACTTAGGACTAACGTTACAACGTAATTTACCGATATATTTTGCACTCATAGGGTCGCATATTACAAGAAGTTCTAACGTAGGAGTAGGCCTAGCCTACGTTAAAGTCGGATCTTTCATCAGCAAAACCGGAGACTTACTTCACAATAGAATGGAAATGTTGCGCGCAAAAAGATGTTACGTGACTTACAGCAGCCTGATCTTTCATCAGGAAAACGGAGACCTCACAATAGAATGGAAATGTTGCGCGCAACAAGCTGTTACGCGATTTACAGCACAGTTAATGTTAACACAATGAAAACACTTCTGACAAGTCAATGTAACTATCGAACATGCTCAACAAAATGTATTCACTGCTTAAATTTCTAATAAAATTATCACTGAATGCTCGCCAAGTGTGTGAGTGAGAGAGTGAGGAGAAAACACGCCACTGCAAATAAAAGAACATGTTGCCTCAATCACTGCATAAAAATAAATAGCATTCTTACTCTTAAGCCCTATTCGGACGGGATACGTTTTACAGGGGGAGGTGGGGTAATGTAATAATTACTGGAAGAGCTCCGCTATTTTAGTTCCCATGTCTGTAACTTTTACGGACTGCGCGCTCCCGCACCAGTAAATAATCCGGAGTCTTTTACCTACTGTCAAATGTCCTGTAAAAATTACCCCAGGTTAAAGCTATCCCGTGCGAATTGACATGTGCGGTAAAATTCTGTTATTTCCTGTGAGAAATTAGTTTTCCCCAGTCTTTCTACTGGTTTTTCACGTAAGCACTCGAGGACGCCTTTGGTTGTGCTCTCTTCGGTCCAACTATTGGCCGACCTCTAAATGAATGTAACGTTACATTAAATAAGAAGACAGAGAGCAAAAAAAACAAAAAACAGGCTAAAAAGTAGGCTACAGTGGGGGCAACGCTTGTGGCCGCTTTAGGTAAGCTATTGTGGCCTAGCTGTAGCCTTACATACATGTTATGGCCTAACACTGTTTCTTTTCAAGCTAACGTTAATAAAGAGGTATACCGTGTAATGCAGATTCCTCACGCTTTTTGTGGACATGTTTGCCATGCCAACATTGTCTCCACGTAGTTTTTTTTTTTTTTTTTTTTTTTTGGCGGCTCAGTTTGCAGTGAAGATAGGATTTGTAACGTTGTATAACTCGTGGGGAACATTTTCGACAACATAGAGTAGACACTCCCATCTTGTAATTCTAGACGCTGTTTACGGAGATAGCTACTTTTATCCCGTCCGAATCGGCCATTAACATTACAGTAATAATAATAAAGTGGTAATAATTACTTCAGACATTGTCCTGAAAACGTATCCCGTCCGAATAGGGCTTTAGAATGTGAGATTGACCCTCCTTGTCCCGGTTGCGTCAAATTCCCTAAGCACCCGCTCTGTATCGATTTCAAAGTCATTGTGAATGTTCATAATCGCCAATCGCGTCTGTCATGCTGTTCCGTAGGTAGGTTTTCAGACGTCTCAAACAGCTGAATGAGCGCTCGACCGAAGCAGTAGACACGGGCATCGTAAGAAGGACTTTCAGTATGCTATGAAGTATTCGTTTAAGTTAGTTATCTTGACTGACAAGTAAAAAGGCAACTCTAAACTTTTCCCGGTCTAAAGAAAAAAGGTGATCCTCCAATCACTTTCAACGGTGTTAACGGCGGGATGGTGATCCTCCAATCACTTTCAACTGTGTCTTCCAATCACTTTCAAATGTTTGAAATATGCAAAACTTGGAAAATACAATAACCAGGCAATACAACGAAGACAATAAGCAAATATCATTCCTCAACATCGTAGAAACAGAGACGCAGAGACTTTGACAATTCACGTCAGTTTTAATGGAAATACTAATTTTGCTGTTGTTGCTAAGGTACGCAGACTGCGTACTCTGCGTACAGCTGGGGGCGCCACTGGCGCTCAATCTACAGCCTAAATGAAAATTTAATCATAAAATTTCACCATTTTAACCCTATTTTTTGTCCTTCATATTATTTATTTTAAATTACAGCAACCACGTTTCCATACTTTCAGCAATTAAAACCCAGCTAATTTCACCTGTTATTCCATAACTGAACAAAATGATTTTAAAGAGAACTAATAGTCTAAATAAGGAAAATAAACATTTTCAACAATTAGAAACAAAAACAAATTTGCAGCACATTATGCAATTAATTCTGAGAATTTTAATTCCATATATTCTCCGCATGCTTGCTTTAATTTCAGACATGAGCAGGTCTGTTTCGCCAGCTGCAAATTGCTCTATTCAGTCTTACTATTCACAATAATATTAGCAATCCACCAAGGTGCAAACCCAGGTAATGGGAATTACATGAAAGGGAATGGGAGATGATACTCTGATTGGTTTATTGTATGTTACACCCAAGACACACCGATAATTAATGAAGAGACTAATTTCAGCCCATTTGAGCCTTGCGCCTTCCTTTGCGCTGAAATATGCCATCTAACTAGCAAAAGTGGAGTTGGACACACCCTAAATGCACTTGCGCCATGCATTTTAGACCATGCGCTAAGATCGCCCATTGTGTTTTTGAATAAACATGATTTTCCATGCATCGGCATAATAACATTAGTTTTTGTATTTGTATTTTCTTCACGTGGTGGACATGAGACTACAGCCTTATGTATTTTTCTGACTTTCAATGACAGATTATTGTATTTAGTTCTTCAAATTTATTTCGCTGTGGTTGTTGAATAAACATGATATCCCATCCATCTGAATGAAAAACAACATTTAGATTTCTTTGCGTTTTTTCACGTTTTGGACATAAGGCTATAGGGCTTACCCATTTGTGATTTTCCACACACAGATTTTCAAAACAGATCTTCAAATGCATTTTCCTTCATTTATTTCCTCATGGTTATTGAATGAACATGATCTCCCATCCATCTCCATTAACAAATTACTTATTTAGAATTTTTGCATTTTTTCACTTTTGGGACATAAGACTATAACCTTATGCATTTTTCAGATTTTTTACAGACATTATTCTACACAAAGGTCTTCAAATATATTTTCATTAATTTATTTTATCATATTTATTGAATAAACATGCTGTGCATTGTATCTGAATGAAAAAATGTGAATTTTTGCATGTTTTTCACATTTTGGTTATAAGATTATAGACTTATGTATTTTTTTCTGACTTTCAAAGAGATTATTCTACATACAGTTTGAATACATTTTCATTTGACGTGGCGCTGTAATGGCGACATGTAGTCCAGCTGTCTCTCGTGTTCGTGTTTGTTAATTTGAATGTATTTTGTTGTGTCAGGCTTTTGTCCTTTGTTTTTGTCATGCGCTGTCTGTCTGTTGTGGTATGGGGAGGCGGGCTGGAGACTTTTCGGGGCACTCCTGCCGCCTGTTTTGATGATGTTGGCGAACTGTCTAGTCGGGATAATTTTGTTTGTGGTTGTCACCATGGAGACGCATTCGCAACATATGCTCGGGAGTGTCCGTTGGATCTGCAAGTTTACAATCGCTCTTCACCGGAGTTGAAGATGTCGGGACTGATCCGGGAGTGCAGGCGGTCTTCAAAGGGCAACCATGGAAGGGAAGGAAAAGATGGTGCGGGGGAGGAGTGAGGCTGGGAAGGCTGACTCAGTTCGGCGCTCCGTTTCGACATTGTACAGAGACCGCAACACTGCGTGTATGGAGGAAAGTCGTGGAGGCGGAGTTTGTGTGTTGGACTGCTAAATGACACTGGACATCTCGGGACAGCGGGGGCCATTTTTAATCATGGCTGTATTCCACTTTAATTCCCTTAATTTAATATTGAATGTCTTTATTTGGTGTGTTTGTTTGTGTGTTGTGGGTCTGCCCCACTGTCTGTCTTTTTTTGTTGTTGCTGATGGCTACAACTGAAGTTCCCTAAAGGGAAAATAAAAGTTATTCTATTTATTTATTTTAGTGTGTTTGAATAACTATGTTTTCCCATCCATCTGAGTGATAAATTAATTTTTTTTGATTTCATTTAAAATCAATTTAAAATCAATTAAACTCAATTAGATTTTTTCCACTTTTTGGACATGATACATCATATTTGACCACAATAACGGCATTCAAAAAATGCAATAGTGATGTAAATAATCCAGTTAACATTATGATTGGTTGAGAGGCATTCAAAGCTGTGTTTTTCCACATTTCAGACAGAAGACTATAGCCTTATGTATTTTTTAGATTTTCCACTGACATAGGTTAGTTATCATAAATGCCTTTAAATACATTTTCATGAATTTATTTCACCATATTTGTTGAATAAACATCTTCTGTGCATGTAAATAAAAAATTACAAATTGTGGGTTCCTGCATTTTGTTTCACTTTTTGGAAAGAAGAGCCTTATACATGTCAGTTCCACTGAGATTATTCATCATAAATATATTTTCATTCATTTATTTTCAGTGATTGTTGAATAAACATGATTTCCCATTCATATGCATAATTACATTGACAGATTTAGAATTATTGCATTTTTTCAGTTTTTGGAAAGAAGACTATGTATTTTTTCAATTTTTCCAGACTATTCATCACTGTCTTCAAATATATTTTCATTTCTTTATTTCAGTGTGTTCATTGAATACACATGTTTTTCCATGCATCTGAATGATGAAATTACATATTTAGAAGTTTTTGCATTTTATATAATTACATAAGGACTCTCCCCTAACACAGAGGTTTCAACAAATTTATTCAGATACATTTTCATTCAATTATTTAACTGTGGTTGTTCAATATGATTTCCCATCCATCTCAATGAAAAACTAAATATTTTCGTCTTTTGACTTTTTGCACATAAGACTACAGCCTTACCCATTTTTGTGATTTTCCCCTAACAAAAGATGTTGACAAATGCATTTTCCCTTAATTTGACAGATTATTCATCCTAAATGTCTTAAAATATATTTTCATTCATTTATTTGAATGCTTTTTTGAATAAACATGATTTTCCCATCCATCTCAGGGATAAATTGCATGACAGATTTAGAATTTTTCTTCACATTTTGGACATACAACTGTATAGCCATAACATTTATTTTTTTGTCATTTCACAGATTTTACTTACACAAAGGTCTTCAAATACATTTCATTCATTTATGTTAGGGTGCTTGTTCAATAAACATGATTTTCCATCCATCTGAATGAAATTGCATTTAGGATTTTTGAGTTTTCACTTTTTTGACTATAGCCTTACGTATTTTTATGATTTTTCCGCAAACAGTTTTTCAAAATAGATAGCTTCAAATGCATTTTCGTTCATTTATTTCATCATGGTTGTTCAATAAACAATATTTCCCATCCATCTCAATGAACAAATTCCATATTTAGATTTTTTCTGCTTGCATTTATTTAATTGGGTTTGTTGAATGAACTGGATTTTTCATGCATCTGAATAATAAAATTATGCCAAAAGTTTTGCAGTATTTTAATTTTTTGGACATGAGACTATAGACTTATGCATTTTTGTCATTTTCCACTGACAGATTATTCATACATAAATGCTTCAAATATATTTTCATACAATTATTTCACTGTGTTTGGTGAATAAATATGATTGTCTACACATCTGAAAGAATTGTAAATAAAAAATGACAAATTGTGGGTTCTTGCATTTTGTTTCACTTTTTGGAAAGAAGAGCCTTATACATGTCAGTTCCACTGAGATTATTAATCATAAATGTCTTCAAATATATTTTTAATTTATTTATTTTCAGTGATTGTTGAATAAACATGATTTCCCCATTCATATGCATAAGTTTTTGGAAAAAAGATTATATAGCCTTATGTATTTTTCCAATTTTTCACTGACAGACTATCATCACTATCTTCAAATATATTTTTATTCCTTTATTTCAGTGTGTTCATTGAATAAACATGTTTTTCCATGCATCTGACTGATGAAATTACATATTTAGAATTTTTGCATTTTAATCTCTTTTGGGACATAATACTATAGCCTTATGCATTTTTCACATTTTCCACTGACATGGACCATTCATCAGAAATGTCTTCAAATAGATTTTCATTCATTTATTTCATTGTGTTTGTTGAATAAACAGACATTCCCATGCATCTGAATAACAAAATTACATATTTAGAAGTTTTGCATTTTATTCCACTTTTTGGACACAAGACTCTCCCCTACCACAAGTTAACACATGTATTCAGATACATTTTCATTCATTTATTTAACTGTGGTTGTTCAATAAAAATGATTTCCCATCCATCTCAATAAAAAACTAAATATTTTCGTCTTTTCACTTTATGCACATAAGACTATAGCCTTACCCATTTTTTGTGATTTTCCCCCTAACAAAAGATGTTGACAAATCCATTTTCCTTAATTTGACAGATTATTCATCCTAAATGTCTTCAAAATATATTTTAATTCATTTATTTGACTGCTTTTTGAATAAACATGATTTCCTATCCATCTCAGTGATAAGTTGCATGACAGATTTAGAACTCCCATCCATCTCTTTTCTTCACATTTTGGACATAAGACTATAGACATAATAACATGTATTTTTTGTCATTTCACAGATTTTACTTAGACAAATGTCTTCAAATACATTTCATTCATTTATGTTAGGGTGCTTGTTCAATAAACATGATTTTCCATCCATCTGAATAAAAAACCGATGCATTTAGAATTTTTGAGTTTTCACTTTTTGGACATAAGGGCTATAGCCTTACCTATTTTTTATGATTTTCCCACAAAGTTTTTCAAAATAGATAGCTTCAAATGCATTTTCCTTCATTTACTTCATCATGGTTGTTGAAAGAACATGATTTCCCATCCATCTCAATGAACAAATTCCATATTTACATTTTTTCTGCTTGCATTTATTTAATTGTGTTTGTTGAATGAACCGGATTTTTCATGCATCTGAATAATAAAATTACGTTAAAGGTTTTGCAGTATATTTATTTTTTGAACATTAGACTATAGACCTATGTATTTTTCTGATTTTCCACTGACAGATTATTCAACATTAATGTCTTTAAATATATTTTCCATGCAATTATTTTACTGTGTTTGCTGAATAAAATATGATTGTCTATGCATCTGAAAGAAAACAATTCATATTTAGAATTTGTACATTGCTTTTTTCCCCTTTTGGACATATCACTATAGCCTATACATGATGTAAATTATTCAATTACATAGATTATTCTACATAAATGTCTTAAGATATATTTTCAATTATTTATTTTTTTTAAATAAGCATGATTTTCCATGCAACTGCATGAATAAATACCATATTTATAATTTTTCACATTTTAGACATAAGACAATGACCTAGGGTATTTTTCATATTTTCCACCAACAGAGATTTTTTTTAGACATTTTTTTAGACTATGGCCTTAGGTATTTTCCTGATCTTCCACTAACACAGATGTTTCAACATAAATGTCTTCAAATAATTGTCAGTCATTTATTTCACCATGGTTGTCACACAAAATTGATTTCTCATCCATCTGAATGAAAAATTACATTTCGAAAGGTTTTTTCACATTTTGGAGAGAAGACTATAGCCTTATGTATTTTTCTGATTTTCCAATGATTACATCTTTAAATATATTTTTATTCATTTCTTTCACTGTGGTTGTTGAATAAAAATGGTCACACTAAACAGTCTCCATATGAAGGCATTATATATGCTATATAAAGCCTTCATAAACATGACATATTGGCTTCATAAATCATACATAAGCAAATGCCATGCTTCATAAAGGGTGACATAACACCTTATGCAATGTTTTGCCAGATGTGTCAGTTAGCCTAGACTCCTACATACGCATGTTTTATGTCACCCAGTATAATATTTAGCCATCAGCCAGGTGACTATTGTTGGTTACATCACATTTGGCATAACATGTTGCATAAGAAGGTGTTATTCACCCTTTATGAAGCATGACATTTGCTTATGTATGATTCATGAAGCCATTATGTCTCGTTTATGAATGATCGAGAAATAAAGTTAGAAATTGATATTACGTTAAAAAAAAATAATAATTTTTTAAAAATCATCTGTACATGTATACAGTACATGTAATTTCTTGCATGTAAATTGCATTAAAAATAGACAGAATTATGCAATTTCAATTAGGAAAATGATATAATGAAATATGATTGGGGGGGGAATTATCTCCAACCACGATACAATGCATTGAAGTCTATGGGAAATTTGCATGCATTGCTTTACTATTGATGGGCCCTTAATTATAGGCAGGCACGTGCACAGATAGGGCCCAAGGGGGACTTGAGCCCCTGCCCTTTTGCCCTCAGTCAATATAGGTGTGTCTTGGGTGTAACATACAATAAACCAATCAGAGTATCATCTCCCATTCCCTTTCATGTAATTCCCATTACCTGGGTTTGCACCTTGGTGGATTGCTAATATTATTGTGAATAGTAAGACTGAACAGAGCAATTTGCAGCTGGCGAAACAGACCTGCTCGTGCCTGAGGTAAAAGCAAGCATGCGGAGAATATATGGCATTCAAATTCTCAGAATTAATTGTGTAATGTGCTGGCAAATTTGTTTTTGTTTCTAATTATTGAAAATGTTTATTTTCCTTACTTAGACTATTAGTTCTCTTTAAAATAATTTTGTTCAGTTATGGAATAACAGGTGAAATAAGTGGGGGGTTTAATTGCTGAAAGTATGGAAACGTGGTTGCTGTAATTAAAATATATATATATATATATACGTATACAGTGCATCCGGAAAGTATTCACAGCGCTTCACTTTTTCCATTTTGTTCTGTTACAGCCTTATTCCAAAATTGATTAAATTCATTTTTTTCCCTCAAAATTCTACACACAACACCCCATAATGACAATGTGAAAAAAGTTTTTTTTGAGATTTTGGCAAATTTATTAAAAATAAAAAAATAAAATTCTCTCATTTACATAAGTATTCATACCCTTTGCTTTAACATATTTTTAAAGTATCATATTTCATATTTGGTCGCATATCCTCTACATGCTGTTACTTCCTGAAGTCTGTGACCATCAACATCAAAAAAACTGTCGATATCTTATTTTCAGGTATTGTTACAAGCGATACTATAACCTCTCTGCATTTGAATGGATCTCTATGGAAATTGGGGGGTGAGACTAGATTCAGCTGTAAATTACACTGGTACAGTATGGAACACATGGCTGGCTAAATGGCTGTAAGTTATCAAGGGTCTGAGCTATCAAACGAGCCCCAAACCATCACTCTGTTGCCAGATATGGAGTAGATGTGGATGGATCACTGCAACGGTTATTTCTCCGGACTCATTTTCCTATAGAACTCTATGGGGAAAAAAGTCAGGAGAAACAACCCTTAAAGTGATCCATCCACATCTACTCCATATCTGGCAACAGAGTGATGGTTTGGGGCTCGTTTGATAGCTCAGACCCTTGATAACTTACAGCCATTTAGCCAGCCATGTGTTCCATACTGTACCAGTGTAATTTACAGCTGAAATCTAGTCTCACCCCCCAATTTCCATAGAGATCCATTCAAATGCAGAGAGGTTATAGTATCGCTTGTAACAGTACCTGAAAATAAGATACAGTTTTTTGATGTTGATGGTCACAGACTTCAGGAAGTAACAGCATGTAAAGGATATGCAACCAAATATGAAATATGATACTTTAAAAATACGTTAAAGCAAAGGGTATGAATACTTATGTAAATGAGAAATTTTAGTTTTTTATTTTTAATAAATTTGCAAAAATCTCAAAAAAACTTTTTTCACATTGTCATTATGGGGTGTTGTGTGTAGAATTTTGAGGGAAAAAATGAATTTAATCAATTTTGGAATAAGGCTGTAACAGAACAAAATGTGGAAAAAGTGAAGCGCTGTGAATACTTTCCGGATGCACTGTATATATATATATGAAGGACAAAGAATAGGGTTAAAATGGTGAAATTTTATTTGATAAAATTTTCATTTAGGCTGTAGATGAAGAGCTCTGTAATGTAATGTTCCACCTGTCTATGATCCAGACGTGGGAAGTGCATTTTCAGCACTACATCTGTCCCTCTATTGCGGTGCGTGTTTCTGTGAGTTTTCCATTGAATGACAATTAATGCATTAGGCATGATATAAGTGTTATCAGCAAAGTTTTTAATGGATGGCCATTGTCCCCCGAACAGAAGATTACAAGAACTATTGGCCAATATATAATCATTAGCTTGATCCAGCATCATTTGCAAATACATGTGTAACCTAACATGTAGCATCATAATGATTGATCGCCTGGATGTTGATGGAGTGTGCTCGCTTATACGTTTAACGTATATAAGAGCGTCCTCTGCTGGGACAGAACCCCAGAAAATCCAAAGTTCGCTGTGAACTTCTGTTTTACCCATTCTTGGCTGACAGATGTGATGGGAACTTGAATGTATTCATTGCATATAGGAGTGTATATAGGGACAGCAGGACATTCGTCTCCAGCTCAGCTGCCAGGACATGATAAAGTTTGTTAAAACCTGGAGGGATACACATGCAAGTTTAGACAGCATTCCCCTTTGCTGAGCGACAGGTATGTGGTCGTTGACTGATGGACCCTTTTATTAGTATGCATTTTTGATCTACACAATAATATTTCACATTGTAATCTTGATATTTTTATGCATGTTTTCTGTGTGCCCCTGCGTATAACAGACAGGAGGAGGGTGTACCGCGTGTTGTGCACACGCTTATGTAAACACATGCTATCTTAATATTGCGGTGTTAAAAATTACATTGAAACAACTGCGACATGACTTAAGACCAGGTTTGTGGTGGTTTCAGTGCAAATGCTTTTTGATGCCTCAAAATAGCAATATGCCATACATTAGCCTGGCCACACCTCATTTTAAGACCTACACGCCCAGTTCAGCGCAAGCTTACTTTCTATTTATTAGGGCTGAGCCGAATGCTTCGGCGCTCCGAAACTTGGGATTCGGATCCTAAATTCAGATTCGAATAGATTCGAACTAAACATTTTTTCCCCCCTCAAAAAAAGAAGAAAATGGATGGTTTACTGGATGTTTGTCAACATATAAGTGTTTATTCTATACTGATTGAGCTTTGAATCGCCTGGAGGTTTATCGAACATACAAGGGATGTGCTGCCTGCTAGTGTGGTTCAGCCTTCCACGTGACATAAATGAAGGAAAATGCATTTGAAGACATCTGTTTTGAAAATCTGTGCTAGTGGAAAATCACAAATAGGTAAGCCTATAACCTTATGTCCAAAACGTTAAAAACATGCAAAGAAATCTAAATGTCGTTTTTCATTCAGATGGATGGGGAATCATGTTTATTCAACAACCATGGTACAATAAATCAATGAAAAATATATTTGAAGAACTGTAAATACAGTGCCCTCTACTATTATTGGCACCCCTGGTAAAGATGAGTAAAAAGGGTTTTTTACAGTTTTTACCATTTGGTGAATTAGCTTAATCTCACACTGAAAAAATGAGAAATCCAACCTTTAATTGAAGTAAATTTATTATGAGAGAAGAAAATCCCTCATCAAGAAATAATTATTTTTAACAAAACCATGTGTGCCACAATCCTGCATTTATATATAGAATAAAGTAATCATTTATTTTTAATATTTGGTTACATATCCTTTCCATGCCATGACTTCCTGATGTCTGTGACCCAATAACATCAAAAGACTTTTGATATCTTATTTTCTGGTACTCTTACAAGCAATACTATAACGTCTCTGAATGGATCTCTATGGGATTTGGGGGGTGGGACTAGATTTAGCTGTAAATTACGCTGGAACAGTATGGAACACGTGGTTGGCTAAATGGCTGTAAGTCATCAAGGGTCTGACGTATCAAACAAGCCTTAAAACATCACTCTGCTGCCAGAAATACAGTAGATATGGATGGATAACGAAGGGTTTCTTCTCCTGACTAATTTTTCTATAGAGTTCAATAGGAAAATTTGTCAGGAGAAACAACCGTTAAAGTGATCCATCCATATCTACTGCATATCTGGCCTTGTATTCCATACTGTTCCAGCATAATTTACAGCTAAATCTAGTCCCACCCCCCAATTCCCATAGAGATCCATTCAAATGCAGAGACATTATAGTATTGCTTGTAAGAGTAACAGAAAATAAGATATCAAGAGTCTTTTGATGTTGTTGGGTCACAGACATCAGGAAGTCGTGGCATGCAAAGGATATGTGACCAAATATTAAAAATTATTACTTGCAGGGGTGCCAATAATTGTGGCACATGTGGTTTTGTTAAAAAAAATTATTTCTTGATGATTACTTCAATTAAAGGTTGGACTTTTCTAATTTTTTCAGTGTAACATTAAGCTAATTCACCAAACAGTGAATTTTTTATAGCCCTTTTTACTCATCTTTACCAGGGGTGCCAATAATAGTGGAGGGCACTGTACAATAATCTGTCATTGAAAATCAAAAAAATAAAAAGGCTATAGTCCATAAAGTGAAGAAAATACAAATACAAAAACTAATGTCATTTACCATACAGATGGACGGAAAATCATGTTTATTCAACAACCACAGTAAATGAAAATTATTTGAAGACATTTATGCGGAAAAATCTGTGTTAGTGGAAAATCTAAAAATAAGACTAGTCTCATGTCCAAAAAGTGAAATACTTGCAAGAATTTTGAATGTGTATTTTCTTTCTTTCAGATGAAAATCATGTTTATTCAACAAACACAGTGAAATAAAATTTAATCAGAAAAATGCATACGGCTATAATCATATGTCCAAAATGTAAAAAAATTATAAGTATGTCCTTTTTCTTTCAGATGGATGGGAAATCATGTTTATTCAGCAACCACGGTCAAATTAAGGAATTTTTTTAAAGACATCTGTTAAGCGAAAATCGGAAAAATACATTAGGCTAAAGTCCATCCATTATCTATGTTTATGTGAAAATAAACAAATGCAAATGTATTTTAAGAAAAAAATCTGTGTTTGGGTAGAATCACAAAAATACATAAGGCTATGTCCAAAAAGTGCAAAAATGATAAATTTCTGAGCATGTAATTCTTTCAGATGCATGGAAAATCATGTTTATTCAACAACCACAATGAAATAAACTGATGAACATTATTTGAAGACATTTATGATGAATAATCTATGTTAGTGGAAAATCAAAAACATACATAAGGCCCAAAGTCGTATGTCCAAAAAGTGAAACCTTGCAAAAAATTTTAAGTCATTTTATCATTCAGATGGATGGGAATAATTTTTATTCAACTACCACAGTGAAATAAGTTAATTTAAAGACATGGGGAATAATTACTGGAAAAATGCTCAGTACTTTATACTTTTACCTCCACAATGTGAACAAATCTGTTATTTTTCAATTAATATGAATGAGACTATTTCTACATCAAGAAGAGGAAACAAAAAGGAACAATGTGTGAATATAATCACAATGTTAAATATTTAATGGTAAATATGGAATGGCAAAATACATAAGGCTATGCTATTACCGCCAAAATGTTCAAAACTTGAGAGATGCTAAACATGCTGTTTTCAATTCAGATGGATGGGATAATACCTATAATTAATTAATATGAAATGAACCAAAGAAAATTAGTTTGTCAACATTTATGCTGAAATACGCATGTCACAAATGTCTATTTCTTGGAAACAAAGAAAATAAATGTGAGTTCAGTCACGGTGAATTTTCCACTACATGCAGGAACATTGCTGCGTGGATTTGTTTCCATTCAGTCAGAAGAGCATAAGTGAGGTCAGGCACTGATGTGGGGCTTGGCTGGCAGTCGGCTTTCCAATTGATCCCAATGGTGTTTGATGGGGTTGAGATGAGCGCTCTGTGCAGGCCAGTCAAGTTCTTCCATACCAATCTTGACAAACCAGTTCTTTATGGACCTCTATTTGCACATGGGGGCATTGTCATTCTGAAACAGGAAAGGGCCTTCCCCAAACTGTTGCCACAATGTTGGAAACCCAGAATCATCTAGAATGTCATTGTATGCTGTAATGTTAAGATTTGCCTTCCCTGGAACTAAGGAGCCTAGCCTGAACCATGGAAAAACAGCCCCAGACCAAGGGGTGTCCACATACGTTTGGCTATATAGTGTACAGTTGAAGTCAAAAGTTTACATACACATTAGCGAAATCCATTTAAACTCAGTTTTTCACAATTCCTGACATTTAATCCTAGTAAACATGCCCTGTCTTCAGTCAGTTAGGTTCACAACTTTATTTTAAGAATGTGAAATGTCAGAATAATAGGAGAGAATGATTTATTTCAGCTTTTATTTTTCATAACATTCTTAGTGGGTCAGAAGTTTACATACACTGTTAGCATTTGGTAGCATTGCCTTTAAATTGTTTAACTTGGGTCAAACGTTTCGGGTAGCCTTCCACAAGGTTCTCACAATAAGTTGCTGGAATTTTAGCCCATTCCTCCTGACAGAACTGGTGTAACTGAGTCAGGTTTGTAGGCCTCCTTACTCGCACACGATTTTTCAGTTTTGCCCACACTTTTTCGATTGGATTGAGGTCAGGTCTTTGTGATGGCCACTCCAATACCTTGACCTTGTTATCCTTAAGCCATTTTGCCACAACTTTGGAAGTATGCTTTGGGTCATTGTCCAATTGTAAGAGCCATTTGCGACCAAGCTTTAACTTCCTGGCTGATGTCTTGAGATGTTGCTTCAATATATCCACATAATTTTCCTTCCTCATGATGCCATCTAATTTATGAAGTGCACCAGTCCCTCCTGCAGCAAAGCACCCCCACAACATGATGCTGCCAAATGGCAAAAGGCTCTTCCAAATGGACAATGACCCAAAGCACACTTCCAAAGTTGTGGCAAAATGGCTTAAGGACAAAGTCAAGGTATTGGAGTGGCCATCACAAAGTCCTGACCTCAATCCAATCGAAAATGTGTGGGCAGAACTGAAAAAGCGTGTGTGAGCAAGGAGGCCTACAAACCAGAGTACTGTCAGGACGAATGGGCCAAAATTCCTGCAACTTATTGTGAGAAGCTTGTGGAAGGCTACGCGAAACGTTTGACCCAAGTTAAACAATTTAAAGGCAATGCTACCAAATACTAACAGAGTGCATGTAAACTTCTGACCCACTGGGAATGTGATGAAATAAATAAAAGCTGAAATAAATCATTTTCTCTTCTATTATTCTGACATTTCACATTCTAAAAATAAAGTAGTGATCCTAATTGACCTAAGACGGGGAATGTTTACTAGGATTAAATGTCAGGAATTGTGAAAAACGTTTAAATGGATTTGGCTAAGAAGTACGTAAACTTTCGACTTCAACTGTATATGCTATATAAAGCCTTCATATGGATACTTCGTTTAAAGTGTGACCAAAATGATTTTCTGTTCATGTAAATTTAAAAAAATTATGTATTTTTATTTTTGCATTTCTTTCACATTTTGGACATAGGACTTTAGCCCTATTCATTCTTGTGATTTTCCACTAACATAGAGCATTCAACATAAATGGCTTCAGGTATACTTTTAATATACATTATACAATATACATTAATTTGTCATTGTGTTTGTTGAATAAACATTGAGTTCCCATCCATCTCAATGATAAATTGACAAATTTATTTTCACATTTTCTAGACATAAGACCAGAGCCTTATGTATTTTTCCCCATTTTCTACTGACATAGGTTATTCATCATCAATGTCTTCACATACATTTTCATAAATTTTTGTGGTTGATGAATAAACATGATGCATCTGAAAGAAAAGATTATGCACTCAGAATTTTTGCACGTTTTTCACTTTTTGAACATAATACCTTAGGTATTTTTCTGAAATGTTTTCCAATAATTTTCATTCATTTATTTTTATTCATTTATTTCACTGTGGTTGTTGAATAAATGTGATTTCCCATCCATCTGAATGATAAATTGACAGATTTAGAATTTTTGCTTTTTTTTTTGTAAAGACGACTAACTATGTATTTTTCCAATTTTCCACTGACCGACTATTCAACAACATCTTCAAATATATTTTCATTCCTTTTTTTAATGTTACACAATTGAATGAAGGCAGCTTTGACCATACAGCTGCAGTTTTGAAGCAAATGGAGTAGGTGGCTAGCTAGCTATCCATGACAGAAAACAGTGGGACTATTTTGACCCAAGATCAAATAGAATTTAATACTAAGTTATGCAAGTGACAGCAAACCTAGCATAACACTGGCTTGCTCTTATGAATGTGGGAGTCCCAGTCGGTGGGCTGGCTAATTAGCAAGCTAGCTAAGCTAACAATGTAGAAATGGACGCTTCACATTTTAGCGAGCTGGCCATGAAATCTAAAAAGGTCTTGCTAGTTATATATTCATGTCATCAAGACACAGATTGATACTGATCACAGAGCTGCTGGTACAGTTGGCTACCTGTAGATATCTAGGGTTTGGCCAGTAACTTTCCAACAGGCACTGTGCATTCATAACTTTAGCATGCTAGCTAATTGTATCATGTATAGGTGTAGTAACATTAGTTTGCCAGCGTAGATGAGCTGAGGTGGGTCTAAGTCACTTTTTTGGAATACCCTGTGTTTGTAAACCAGGGGCACGTGGTCTGTCTGTGTAGCATTAGCCCACAAAGCCACTGTAACGTTACCATCTTGATTCTATCTCACATGAACATTAGTTTGCTAACTGCTAGATTGCCAATGTTAATCGTCAATTTTGTACAATCTAAAGAAGGTAAAAAAAAAAAAAAGCTTTGAGTTAGCCAACGTAGCCTATTTCCCAAAAAAGCATGTTTCCATCAGTGAACACTTGGATAAAAGGTGCTAGTGCCTTTTCTGTTCCGGCTAAGAATAGGCTCCATGGTTAACGATAGGCTTTAAACATGTATCAACACATGATTTCACATGGACAATTTACTGAAATGATCATTGTCAGCTGCTCCACCTTTGTGTGTGTGTGTGTTAAATAGCTAGGCTATAGACAGGCTATGTAGACTCCTGTATCCGGCCAAAAATTACCAGTTAGGTACAGAAGTTACACTATATCAATTTCAGACTAATTGTTTTAAATTTGTTAATGTGGCGTTTGTTAATGCAACTTTATAGAGTTGGACTATGTTAAAAATGAAGTATCAACTTGCTGCTGATCAAACATTTGATTTTGTTTATGATGGTTAACTTGCACTCATTTATAACGTAAGTTAAATACAGGTAGATATGCTAGCTTACAACAAAAAAGTTGTAATAAGAATTAAAGCTAGCTATAATGTGCATAGCTTTGCCAAGATGAAAGTGAATGAAATAAAAGAACCAGAAAACAAAATCAGTTGCACTTAGAAGGCCTATGTTAAATAGTTGATTATTGATTATCAAGTCTGTCGCATTGTGATAGCTTCTATAAGTCTATAGCTTTATGTATTTTTCAGATTTTTCTATGACAGACTATTCTACATACAGTTCTTCAAATACATTTTCATTCATTTATTTCACTGTGTTTGTTGAATACATTTCTGACTGAAAAATTACATTTAGAATCTTGTATTTTTTAACTTTTTGGACAGAACACAATAGCCATATATATTGTCTGATTTTCCATTTAATTCTCAATTACGGGACGATTCCATAAGGGACTGGTGGCTGCCCAGGAGTATTAATATGGGTGCATTGCACCCACGACACCCCCACTAATTCCGCTGTAGCCCCCGGCCACCCAGAAAAAAAACAAAAACACTTTTAAAGTATTTTAATAAACATTTTGTAAAAATGTATACTGAGATTACATTTTTCAAATTTCATTATATTATGTTTGTTACGTTCCTCTGTTTCTCTGCCTCCCCTGCTTTGTGTTTGCTTGGCTTTGGGCTGCTGGGTTTGTCTGTGTCTCCCCTGCAGATGGAGATGCTGACGTCATGCTCCTAAGTGGAGATCCTGGGAGCTGCGCTGGAAATACGATGCACGCTGTTGCCTAGCAACCATCTCCAGGGGCTACGTGGAGACGTCGACGTCGCATTGTGAAAAGACGCCGCAACTGGGGACGACGAGGACCGTCGCAGAGCAGCGGGATTGGAAAGATGCTAGACTATAATACCCTGTCTCCGTCTGCATCACGAGAGTTCGAGTTCCTGACGCTAGCGATCAACACGACTTCCACGACGCTTCCTGAACACTGAGTTCTGTGTTAACAGACTACAGCAAATAGCCTGTGAATTGATTAAAGCTGCTGAATACCACCACAGCAACCATCCCGCTAGACCAGGAGGAGAAGACCCTTTTGTCATCTGGACGTGTGTCTGATTTTGGACACTTGCTGCCTGGTGAGAGCATGCAGCCTGTGTAGCCGAACTGTAAATACTGTCAATCTGTTACATGTTTAGAGAATAGCTAAATTAGTTTCTACCGTACGTGTCTGTGTTATTAAACATTTTGTCGTTTAAATCACTTTGCGCTTGACTGGGTTTATCTAAGAGGTTGTGGTTTGCGTTTAAGTGGCTTTGTGTTACCTCCACTACTGTACACCTGGTTATTGCAACACAGGTGGATTTTGGGACGTAACAATGTTATTTATTTATTATAAATTAAGAGCATTTTATTGAAAAGCATTTAATCTAAAGCATAGTTTTGTTTTCCCCCAAAATGCATTTTACAATCTTCTATAAATTTTACGTTAAATTTCTTTTAAAATAATAATTTATAAAATTAAATTATTAAAACGTCTTGAATTTCCAATGCATTTTTAGCAGTATGTTATAGAGATCTGAAATTAATTAATGTTTTCTGCTTCTGTATCTCCCGGCCAAAAAGGCATTTAAAGAAAAAACATTCATTTGAATTCTTTCAAGGGAAAAACTATTGTGACTGTGAAACCTTGCTCCTAAATCCATGAACACATTGCAATTGGTTTCAGAGCTTTATTCATGTAGATAAAATAAAATAAAATTTTAATTTTAAGAATATTTAAAAATAAAGTTATTTACATTTGTAGAATGTAGAGAGAGGAGGGGGAGGATAAGGCTACTTTACTTATATCTAAATATTAGATATCCTACAAGTCTAAGAACATTGCTTAAAATCAAGACAGCCCAAAACAAACAGCTTCATCTCACAGATTAAACAGAAATTGGGAACTCTAAATCTGTGGACTTTCAACGTGGATTAAAAATTAGACCTGTGCAACACTGTACTCTCTTTACTTCACCATTTTCCTATTATAACAGCAATTGTTGTTGTAAAGCCATTTACGATTATAAGGCCAAATGTTTGGGGCCCTCATTTATAAAATGTTTGTATACACGGATTTGATCCTAAATCCAATAGATTTGATCTTGCATGAAAATCAATGCACAATTTGAGATTTATAAAACTTGAAACGGACGTGAAAACATTCTTTAGTCAAACACCAGAGGATGCATACAAACTTTTCCTAGGGGCTATGAAGCAGTACTGAACACATTTTTTGCAGACATGAGAATATTTTGCCAATCCCTTCACATATGGAGAGGTTTTGGCTATTAGTATAGGCCATGCATGCGTCAGATTTTTGTGATAAGCACTGTGAGACGCAATATTGTGGGGCGTTAACTAGGCTACTGCAGCCATAAGCGTAGGTTTGGGGGAGACATGAGGACATGTCACCCCAATATTTTCATATGAAAAATATGCCAAATAAGACTTTTGTGTTACGGTATCAAATTGTGTTGGCTTACTGACTTAATAATTCAAACACAGTTAACAGGTAATATTGTGAAATTTCTTAGCATTTGCAATAAAAAATATAGCTGCAAGCAGCGATGTCCGGGGACCGTGCGGCATTAGCGGCATTTGTCAAACGCAGAAACCGCAAAATGGTAGACAACTCTAGACAGGGTTGACCCAAAATACAAATATTTGTTTCTAATCAGGGCTTTTGCCATTGCTGATGGTATCTTTACCCGATCCGGTAAGGGCTTGCGTATTAAGTCTTTTAAGTACAATTGACATTGTTTTTGTTCAGATTCTTTTTTTTTCTTTCTCCCCTTTCACCTAAAATTCCCATGAGCTGGTTTGTCCTAGAATCACCAGACTTGGCACGCTTGTTGGGATTCCCAAACTCTTGAATCCATTATATTATGACGCAGATTGAACACCAGGTGGCGCTGTAGTGCACGTGACAAAATTTTGACATTGACACGCCCACTGCCGACGCCCCGTTTCACCTAGAGTCACAAAATTTGGTATGCATGTCCATTTGCTCATTCTGAACAAATTTGCCTCAGGGACCCATAAAGTCCGCCATATTGGATTTTTTGCTAATTAGCATTTTTTGTAAAACGCTTAAAATGCTACTCCTCCTACAAAATTTGACCAATTGAGATGAAACTTGGTTTACATACTCCTTAGACCATGTCTCATAAAAGGTATATTTGGAATTTTGATATTTTCAAATATGGCCGAATGATGAGCCAATGAAATTTCACTGGGCGTGGCTTATCACAAAAATGCTAATAATTCCAAAATGATTTGACAGAAAGCTATGAAACTTGGTAGGTCTTTTAAGAGTCCCATTAGGACTAGACATATACAGTTTTATCCCAATCTATCCATGTGGTGGCGCTATAGAGTTCCAAATATAAAGAAATATAAAAAAATTCACTAAAAATCACAGTTCCTTTGCAGAGATGTATAACTTGCTGCAGTGACAAAGAGCCGGATTTGGATCATAGAACTTTACTAATTTGGTGGGCGCCATCTTGAATTTGCCGACATTTTGGCTTAAATGTACTCATTTATTACTTCTTTGAAGTTTTCCTTAACCGCTTGGCTGATTAGCATGAAACTTGGCAAGTAGTTAGACGTTGTCATCATACAAGCTCACACCGAATTTCGTGGCGATAGGCCAGTTGGTGGCGCTGTAGTGTACGTGTTAATATTGTGACATTGACACGCCCACTGGCGACGCCCCGTTTGACCTAGAGTCACAAAATGTGGTGTACAGGTCTCTCTGCTCATGCTGAACAGATTTACCTCAAGGATCCATGAAGTCAGCCTTATTGGATTTTCTGCTAATTAGCATTTTTTGCATAACACTTAAAATGCTACTCCTCCTACAAAATTTGGCCAATTTACATGAAACGAGGTACACAAACTCGTTAGACCATGCTTCATAAAAGTTATATTCAGAATTTTGATATTTTAAAAGATGACCGAATGACGAGCCAATTAATTTTCAATGGGCGTGACTTATCACAAAAATGCTGATAATTCCAAAATCATTTGACAGAAAGTTATGAAACCTGGTAGATCTATTAAGAGTAACATGAGGAATAGACCCCTACAGTTTTAACCCAATCGAGCCACGTGGTGGCGCTATATCAATCCAAATATAAGAAAATATTTAAAAATTCACTAAAAATCATTGACACGCCCACTGCATACGCCCCGTTTTATCTAGTCACAAAATGTGGGATAGAGGTCCGGCTGCTCATACTGAACAAATTTTCCTCAAGGAACCATCAAGTTAGCCCTATTGGATTTTCCGCTAATTAGCATTACTTGTAAAACACTTAAAATACTACTCCTCCTACAAAATTTGGCCAATTTACATGAAACGTGGGACAAGAACTCCTTAGACCATGCTTCATAAAAGTTATATTCAAAATTGTGATATTTTAAAAGATGGCCGAATGACGAGCCAATTAATTTTCAATGGGCGTGACTTATCACAAAAATGCTGATAATTCCAAAATCATTTGACAGAAAGTTATGAAACCTGGTAGATCTGTTAAGAGTAACATGTGGAATTGACCTCTACAGTTTCAACCCAATTGAGCCACGTGGTGGCGCTATATAGATTCAAATATAAGAATATAGCTGCAAGCAGCGATTTCCGGGGACCGTGTGGCATTAGCGGCATTTGTGAAACGCAGAAACCGCAAAATGGTAGACAGCTCTAGACAGGGTTGACCCAAAATACAAATATTTGTTTCTAATCAGGGCTTTTGCCATTGCTGATGGTATCTTTACCCGATCCGGTAAGGGCTTGCGTATTAAGTCTTTTAAGTACAAGTGAAACAGTGAACAGTTAATACTGTTACATTTCTTAACTTTTGCAATAAAAAGGTGTTTCTTAATGTGAAAACAACATTAAAAGAAACATGGCATTTGCACAATAGTTTTGCCAAACATTAACCAAGCCATTGGTACCAAGCTGGAATTGACCACATACACATGGAAAGCCAATACTGTATCCACTAGGCCTAAGCAGGTTAACAGAAATGAGGAGGCCAAATAAGACTTGTGTGTTGCGGTATCACATTGTTTTGGCTTACTGACTTCATAATTCAAACAGATAACAGGTAATATTGTGAAATTTCCTAGCCTTTGCAATAAAAAGAACATTCTTACAATGACGTGCACATTGTGTGCCTCAAAAAAAACTCGGGAACAGGTGGGGATCGAACCACCAACCTACTAGACGGCAGTCAAATGCCTTAACCACTAACCTACAGAAACTTTCACAGTTGGTATAGTAGGTAGACGGCCTGTTAAGCAGAGATAGTGTACTTGGCGGATGGCATACCTGCCATCCCAACAGTTGTATTTCTTTAGTGCCACCACGCAGATTGATTGGGTTAAAACTGCAGGGCTCGAGTCTTGATCTAACTCTCAATCAACCCACCAAGTTTCAGAACTTTATATCAAACGGTTTTAGAAGTACTAGCATTTGTGCGATAAGCCACGCCCAATGCAAAATCCATTGGCTTCTCATTCGGCCAATTTTTGACATACGCCTTAGTAAAGTAATGCGTGTATGTAGGAACGCGGTTTGAGTACCTTAAACAGGTTTGGTGCAAATTGGTCAAATTCTGTAGGAGGAGTAGCATTTTAAGTGTTTTACAAAAAATGCTAATTAGCGGAAAATTGAAGATGGCAGACTTCATGGTTTCTTGAGGCAAATTTGTTGGGCAGGAGTAGCGGGATGTATCCACCAACTTATGTGACTGTAGATCAAACGAGGCGTCGGCAGTGGGCGTGTCAATGATTTTTAGTGAATGTTTAAATATTTTCTTATATTTGGATTTCAATAGCGCCACCACGTGGCTCGATTGGGTTGAAACTGGAGAGGTCTGGTCCAGATGTTACTCTTAAAAGACCTTCCAAGGTTCATAACTTTCCGTGAAATGGTTTTGGAATTATTAGCATTTTTGTGATAAGCCACGCCCACTGGATATTTATTAGCTCGTCATTCGGCCATCTTTTGAAATATCAAAATTCTGTTTATATCTTTTATGATGCATGGTGTAAGGAGTGTGGTTAACAGGTTTCATGTAAATTGGTCAAATTTTATAGGAGGAGTAGTATTTTAAGTGTTTTACAAGTAATGCTAATTAGCGGAAAATCCAATGGGGCTAACTTGATGGTTCCTCGAGGCAAATTTGTTCAGTATGAGCAGACGGACCTCTATCCCACATTTTGTGACTCTAGATAAAACGGGGCGTATGCAGTGGGCGTGTCAATGATTTTTAGTGAATTTTTAAATATTCTCTTATATTTGAATCTATATAGCGCCACCACGTGGCTCAATTGGGTTGAAACTGTAGAGGTCAATTCCACATGTTACTTTTAATAGATCTACCAGGTTTCATAACTTTCTGTCAAATGATTTTGGAATTATCAGCATTTTTGTGATAAGTCACGCCCATTGAAAATTAATTGGCTCGTCATTCGGCCATCTTTTAAAATATCACAATTTTGAATATAAGTTTTATGAAGCATGGTCTAAGGAGTTCTTGTCCCACGTTTCATGTAAATTGGCCAAATTTTGTAGGAGGAGTAGTATTTTAAGTGTTTTACAAGTAATGCTAATTAGCGGAAAATCCAATAGGGCTAACTTGATGGTTCCTTGAGGAGAATTTGTTCAGTATGAGCAGCCGGACCTCTATCCCACATTTTGTGACTCTAGATAAAACGGGGCGTATGCAGTGGGCGTGTCAATGATTTTTAGTGAATTTTTAAATATTTTCTTATATTTGGATTGATATAGCGCCACCACGTGGCTCAATTGGGTTGAAACTGTAGAGGTCAATTCCACATGTTACTCTTAATAGATCTACCCAGGTTTCATAACTTTCTGTCAAATGATTTTGGAATTATCAGCATTTTTGTGATAAGTCACGCCCATTGAAAATTAATTGGCTCGTCATTCGGTCATCTTTTAAAATATCAAAATTCTGAATATAACTTTTATGAAGCATGGTCTAACGAGTTTGTGTACCTCGTTTCATGTAAATTGGCCAAATTTTGTAGGAGGAGTAGCATTTTAAGTGTTATACAAAAAATGCTAATTAGCGGAAAATCCAATAAGGCTGACTTCATGGATCCTTGAGGTAAATCTGTTCAGCATGAGCAGAGAGACCTGTACACCACATTTTGTGACTCTAGGTCAAACGGGGCGTTGCCAGTGGGCGTGTCAATGTCACAATATTAACACGTACACTACAGCGCCACCAACTGGCCTATCGCCACGAAATTCGGTGTGAGCTTGTATGATGACAACTTCTAACTACTTGCCAAGTTTCATGCTAATCAGCCAAGCGGTTAAGGAAAACTTCTAAGAAGTAATAAATGAGTACATTTAAGCCAAAATGTCGGCAAATTCAAGATGGCGCCCACCAAATTAGTAAAGTTATATGATCCAAATCCGGCTCTTTGTCACTGTAGCAAGTTATACATCTCTGCAAAGGAACTGTGATTTTTAGTGAATTTTTTTATATTTCTTTATATTTGGAACTCTATAGCGCCACCACATGGATAGATTGGGATAAAACTGTATATATATAGTCCTAATGGGACTCTTAAAAGACCTACCAAGTTTCATAGCTTTCTGTCAAATCATTTTGGAATTATTAGCATTTTTGTGATAAGCCACGCCCAGTGAAATTTCATTGGCTCGTCATTCGGCCATATTTGAAAATATCAAAATTCCAAATATAACTTTTATGAGACATGGTCTAAGGAGTATGTAAACCAAGTTTCATCTCAATTGGTCAAATTTTGTAGGAGGAGTAGCATTTTAAGCGTTTTACAAAAAATGCTAATTAGCAAAAAATCCAATATGGCGGACTTTATGGGTCCTTGAGGCAAATTTGTTCAGAATGAGCAAATGAACATGCATACCAAATTTTGTGACTCTAGGTGAAACGGGGCGTCGGCAGTGGGCGTGTCAATGTCAAACTTTTGTCACGTGCACTACAGCGCCACCAGGTGTTCAATCTGCGTCATAATATAATGGATTCAAGAGTTTGGGAATCCCAACAAGCGTGCCAAGTCTGGCGATTCTAGGACAAACCAGCTCATGGGAATTTTAGGTGAAAGGGGAGAAAAAAAAAAAAAGAATCTGAACAAAAACAATAGGGTACCGGCAGCTTCGCTGCACGGTCCCCTAAAAATATTTAAAAATTCACTAAAAATCATTGACACGCCCACTGCATACGCCCCGTTTTATCTAGTCACAAAATGTGGGATAGAGGTCCGTCTGCTCATACTGAACAAATTTGCCTCGAGGAACCATCAAGTTAGCCCCATTGGATTTTCCGCTAATTAGCATTACTTGTAAAACACTTAAAATACTACTCCTCCTATAAAATTTGACCAATTTACATGAAACCTGGTAAACACACTCCATACACCATGCAGCATAAAACTTATATACAGAATTTTGATATTTTAAAAGATGGCCGAATGACGAGCCAATAAATATCCAGTGGGCGTGGCTTATCACAAAAATGCTAATAATTCCAAAACCATTTCACAGAAAGTTATGAAACTTGGAAAGACTTTTAAGAGTTACATCTGGACCTGACCTCTCCAGTTTCAACCCAATCGAGCCATGTGGTGGCGCTATAGAGATCCAAATATAAGAAAATATTTTAAAATTCACTAAAAATCATTGACACTGCCGACGCCCCGTTTGATCTACAGTCACATAAGTTGGTGGATACATCCCGCTACTCCTGCCCAACAAATTTGCCTCAAGAAACCATGAAGTGTGCCATCTTCAATTTTCCGCTAATTAGCATTTTTTGTAAAACACTTAAAATGCTACTCCTCCTACAGAATTTGACCAATTTGCACCAAACCTGTTCAAGGTACTGAAACCGCTTCCCTACATACACGCCTTACTTTAGTAAGGCGTATGTCAAAATTTGGCCGAATCAGAAGCCAATGGATTTTGCATTGGGCGTGGCTTATCGCACAAATGCTAGTACTTCTAAAACCGTTTGATATAAAGTTCTGAAACTTGGTGGGTTGATTGAGAGTTAGATCAAGACTCGAGCCCTGCAGTTTTAACCCAATCAATCTGCGTGGTGGCACTAAAGAAATACAAATGTTGGGATGGCAGGTATGCCATCCGCCAAGTACACTATCTCTGCTTAACAGGCCGTCTACCTACTATACCAACTGTGAAAGTTTCTGTAGCTTAGTGGTTACGGCATTTGACTGCCGTGTAGTAGGTTGGTGGTTCGATCCCCACCTGTTCCCTAGTTTTTTTTTAGGCACACAATGTGCACGTCATTGTAAGAATGTTCTTTTTATTGCAAAGGCTAGGAAATTTCACAATATTACCAGTTATCTGTTTGAATTATGAAGTCAGTAAGCCAAAACAATGTGATACCGCAACACACAAGTCTTATTTGGCCTCCTCATTTCTGTTAACCTGCTTAGGCCTAGTGGATACAGTATTGGCTTTCCATGTGTATGTGGTCAATTCTGGCTTGGTACCAATGGCTTGGTTAATGTTTGGCAAAACTATTGTGCAAATGCTATGCTTCTTTTAATGTTGTTTTCACATTAAGAAACACCTTTTTATTGCAAAAGTTAAGAAATGTAACAGTATTAACTGTTCACTGTTTCACTTGTACTTAAAAGACTTAATACGCAAGCCCTTACCGGATCGGGTAAAGATACCATCAGCAATGGCAAAAGCCCTGATTAGAAACAAATATTTGTATTTTGGGTCAACCCTGTCTAGAGTCGTCTACCATTTTGTGGTTTCTCCGTTTGACAGATGCCGCTAATGCCGCACGGTCCCCGGACATCGCTGCTTGCAGCTATATTTAGGGGACCGTGCAGCGAAGCTGCCGGTACCCTATTGTTTTTGTTCAGATTCTTTTTTTTTTTTTTTTTCTTTCTCCCCTTTCACCTAAAATTCCCATGAGCTGGTTTGTCCTAGAATCACCAGACTTGGCACGCTTGTTGGGATTCCCAAACTCTTGAATCCATTATATTATGACGCAGATTGAACACCTGGTGGCGCTGTAGTGCACGTGACAAAATTTTGACATTGACACGCCCACTGCCGACGCCCCGTTTCACCTAGAGTCACAAAATTTGGTATGCATGTCCATTTGCTCATTCTGAACAAATTTGCCTCAAGGACCCATAAAGTCCGCCATATTGGATTTTTTGCTAATTAGCATTTTTTGTAAAACGCTTAAAATGCTACTCCTCCTACAAAATTTGACCAATTGAGATGAACCTTGGTTTACGTACTCCTTAGACCATGTCTCATAAAAATTATATTTGGAATTTTGATATTTTCAAATATGGCCGAATGACGAGCCAATGAAATTTCACTGGGCGTGGCTTATCACAAAAATGCTAATAATTCCAAAACGATTTGACAGAAAGCTATGAAACTTGGTAGGTCTTTTAAGAGTCCCATTAGGACTAGACATGTACAGTTTTATCCCAATCTATCCATGTGGTGGCGCTATAGAGTTCCAAATATAAAGAAATATAAAAAAATTCACTAAAAATCACAGTTCCTTTGCAGAGATGTATAACTTGCTACAGTGACAAAGAGCCGGATTTGGATCATAGAACTTTACTAATTTGGTGGGCGCCATCTTGAATTTGCCGACATTTTGGCTTAAATGTACTCATTTATTACTTCTTTGAGGTTTTCCTTAACCGCTTGGCTGATTAGCATGAAACTTGGCAAGTAGTTAGAAGTTGTCATCATACAACCTCACACCGAATTTCGTGGCGATAGGCCTGTTGGTGGCGCTGTAGTGTACGTGTTAATATTGTGACATTGACACGCCCACTGGCGACGCCCCGTTTGACCTAGATTCACAAAATGTGGTGTACAGGTCTCTCTGCTCATGCTGAACAGATTTACCTCAAGGATCCATGAAGTCAGCCATATTGGATTTTCCGCTAATTAGCATTTTTTGTATAACACTTAAAATGCTACTCCTCCTACAAAATTTGGCCAATTTACATGAAACGAGGTACACAAATTCGTTAGACCATGCTTCATAAAAGTTATATTCAGAATTTTGATATTTTAAAAGATGACCAGATGACGAGCCAATTAATTTTCAATGGGCGTGACTTATCACAAAAATGCTGATAATTCCAAAATAATTTGACAGAAAGTTATGAAACCTGGTAGATCTATTAAGAGTAACATGTGGAATTGACCTCTACAGTTTCAACCCAATTGAGCCACGTGGTGGCGCTATATAGATTCAAATATAAGAAAATATTAAAAAATTCACTAAAAATCATTGACACGCCCACTGCATACGCCCCGTTTTATCTAGTCACAAAATGTGGGATAGAGGTCCGTCTGCTCATACTGAACAAATTTGCCTCGAGGAACCATCAAGTTAGCCCCATTGGATTTTCCACTAATTAGCATTACTTGTAAAACACTTAAAATACTACTCCTCCTATAAAATTTGACCAATTTACATGAAACCTGGTAAACACACTCCATACACCATGCAGCATAAAACTTATATACAGAATTTTGATATTTTAAAAGATGGCCGAATGACGAGCCAATAAATATCCAGTGGGCGTGGCTTATCACAAAAATGCTAATAATTCCAAAACCATTTCACAGAAAGTTATGAAACTTGGAAAGTCTTTTAAGAGTAACATCTGGACCTGACCTCTCCAGTTTCAACCCAATCGAGCCATGTGGTGGCGCTATAGAGATCCAAATATAAGAAAATATTTTAAAATTCACTAAAAATCATTGACACGCCCACTGCCGACGCCCCGTTTGATCTACAGTCACATAAGTTGGTGGTTACATCCCGCTACTCCTGCCCAACAAATTTGCCTCAAGAAACCATGAAGTGTGCCATCTTCAATTTTCCGCTAATTAGCATTTTTTGTAAAACACTTAAAATGCTACTCCTCCTACAGAATTTGACCAATTTGCACCAAACCTGTTCAAGGTACTGAAACCACTTCCCTACATACATGCATTACTTTACTAAGGCGTATGTCAAAATTTGGCCGAATGAGAAGCCAATGGATTTTGCATTGGGCGTGGCTTATCGCACAAATGCTAGTACTTCTAAAACCGTTTGATATAAAGTTCTGAAACTTGGTGGGTTGATTGAGAGTTAGATCAAGCCTCGAGCCCTGCAGTTTTAACCCAATCAATCTGCGTGGTGGCACTAAAGAAATACAAATGTTGGGATGGCAGGTATGCCATCCGCCAAGTACACTATCTCTGCTTAACAGGCCGTCTACCTACTATACCAACTGTGAAAGTTTCTGTAGGTTAGTGGTTAAGGCATTTGACTGCCGTGTAGTAGGTTGGTGGTTCGATCCCCACCTCTTCCCGAGTTTTATTTGAGGCACACAATGTGCACGTCATTGTAAGAATGTTCTTTTTATTGCAAAGGCTAGGAAATTTCACAATATTACCAGTTATCTGTTTGAATTATGAAGTCAGTATGCCAAAACAATGTGATACCGCAACACACAAGTCTTATTTGGCCTCCTCATTTCTGTTAACCTGCTTAGGCCTAGTGGATACAGTATTGGCTTTCCATGTGTATGTGGTCAATTCCGGCTTGGTACCAATGGCTTGGTTAATGTTTGGCAAAACTATTGTGCAAATGCTATGCTTCTTTTAATGTTGTTTTCACATTAAGAAACACCTTTTTATTGCAAAAGTTAAGAAATGTAACAGTATTAACTGTTCACTGTTTCACTTGTACTTAAAAGACTTAATACGCAAGCCCTTACCGGATCGGGTAAAGATACCATCAGCAATGGCAAAAGCCCTGATTAGAAACAAATATTTGTATTTTGGGTCAACCCTGTCTAGAGTTGTCTACCATTTTGCGGTTTCTGCGTTTCACAAATGCCGCTAATGCCGCACGGTTCCCGGACATCGCTGCTTGCAGCTATATTTATATTTGGATCTCTATAGCACCACTACATGGTTTTGTGATAAGCCACGCCCAGTGAAAATTCATTGGCTCGTCATTCGGCCATCTTTTAAAATATCAAAATTCTGTATATAACTTTTATGAGGCATGGTCTAATGAGTGTCTACCAAGTTGAATCTAAATTGATCAAATTTTGTAGGAGGAGTAACATTTTAAGTGTCTTACAAAAAATGCAATATGGCGGACTTTATTGGTCCTTGAGGGAAAATTTGTTCGGAATGAGCAAAGGGACCTGTATACCAAATTTTGTGACTCTAGGTGAAACAGGGTGTCGGCAGTAAGCGTGTCAATGTCAAAATTTTGTCACGTGCACTACAGCGCCACCAGGTGTTCAATCTGTGTCATAATATAGAGGATCCAAGAGTTTGGCAATCCCAACAAGCCTGCCAAGTTTGGTGATTCTAGGCCAAACCAGCTCACAGGAATTTTAGGTGAAAGGGCAGGAAAAAAAAGAAAAAAAGAATCCGAACAAAAACAATAGGGTACCAGCAGCTATGCTGCTCGGTCCCCTAATAATAGATACCTTTATGTTTAAAAGCTTAACATCAATGGCTAATTTAAATAAACATCATGTCATAATGGTTCCAGGCTCATTTGATACCTCAGACCCTTGATGACTAACAGCCATTTAGCAAACTATGTGTTCCATACTATTCCCATGTAATTTACAGCTTAATATAGTCCCACCCCCAAATTCCCATAAAGATCCATTCAAATGCAGAGAGGTTATAGTACTGCTGGTAAGAGTATCTGAAAATAAGAGTCTTTAGATGTTGTTGGGTCACAGACAATATTAAATATGATGACTTTATTTAAGTTTGTGAATTACTTTTGGTGCCCTAAAATGGGGGGGGACTGTGAAACATGGCTGCAATTGCTAAAATAGAAATATCATGAAATAGAAATTGTAGTTTGTAACATTATCTATGTCTTGACTATTTTTTGATCAATTTAATGCTACCTTGGTGAATAAGTGATTCCAAACTTTTCAAAGATAGTTTACAGCAAAGTTAATATTATACTATTAAAACCGAAAGAAAAATATGTAAAATGGCTACATTTTATATCACTTGACAATTGTCACGCAGGGAGTATATAGCAAAAATCCTGACCGTATAAGAATATTTGAGGGCGTTCACTGGGTGGAGCAGGCAAGTTCATTCACGTGTGCACGATTTTAGGATGATTTGAGATTTATAAACGGCACATTTATTTGTGCATATGGACATTTTATAAATCGTTAGTAGTAACAATCCTACACTCACATTTAAGGATGAATTCCAAGATGAATTTATAAATGAGGCCCCAGGTGAATATCAAAAATGGGACTAAATTTACCATCATGCAATACCAATGATTTTACAAGCAGAACTCAATACATCCAAATATACAAGTAGTGAGTCAGGACTGAACAACATCTGGAGGAAAACACAGGTGATAGACTGATTTTTTTGTAGAGTATGGATAAATTTGTACAATAATTACAACATTTGTACATCATTTTTACAATTGATATTTTGGACAGTTATATATAACCTACATGTCACTCTATTTGGCACTAGAGTAGGTGTTGTGATTTCCAGCAGTAACACTATACATAAATAGAACTGGTATTTTGGGTGTAAGGCAGTATCGTATGGGTCATGAAAAAGGTACCTTTTCACTTTTTAAAAGTTGAAAGTTCAAATGATCTTTTGTAAATTTTTGCATGGCTTTGGAAAAAGACAACTTGAAGTGTTAGGAATTCGTATTGTACCATCTCAGGCTGTATACATTTCCTATTTTATAAGTGATTTTCTTCAACATTTTTTGGATATAGTGTCAACCCTGTTACAGACATATGCATTAAACATTCGTAAACAAAAAGGTCCAGTAAATGGTACTTATATTAAAAACATTTTGGTCTCACGCTACGCCGAGTTCATCTTATGAATGTTTAAATATTTTTTATGTTTAAATACACAGATCATGTATTTATAGAAAAATGTTTAAATTTGAAAGCTTCACAGCTTAGTTCTTTTTACCCAGTCAAAGAGGTAAAATGCCATTTCTGTCAGGACAACTCACACATTAAATTAGATGTTTTAATTAATGTGCAGTACAATTATTTTGGTTTGGTACTGAATGGATCGGCTTTACCCTCCTCGCTAAACAGGAGATGACCAGAAACCCCCTGTACCAAAAGCAGATCCAAACAACAGGTGGAAGCTGGGATGGTGGAGGGCGATTGCGAATGTTTTAACGCAGAAACAAAGGGCAGTACATCAGTGAGCAGCATTTCAGTTACATATTTTGTTCTATGTTTGATAGAAATGGTTGTATTACTGAAGTTTGTTACGTTTTTGAAAGGTCTAATGTTTTTAAGGGCAGATTTATGCTTGTAGTAGAATCTATAATGGACAAAGCGTGCACATACATTTGAAAAAACATTTTTTTGTCATTAGATATTATCCACTTTTCCCTTCCAATTATTGGTTAAATCAGTGAAAGCATCACATGGTAGCTACTTACAGTTGAAGTCGGAAGTTTACATACACTTAGGGTGAAGTCATTAAAACTAATTTTTAACCACTGTACAGATTTCATGTTATAGTGTTGGCAAGTCAGTTGTGTCATGCACAAAGTAGATGTCCTAAGTAATTTTTCCAACAATTGTTTACAAACAGATTTCACTTTTAATTCACTACATCACAATTCCAGTGGGTCAGAAGTTTACATACACTAAGTGTATGTGCCTTTATATTTTTTATATTTGGCCGCATATCCTTTGCATGCCACGACTTCCTGATGTCTGTGACCCAACAACATCAAAAGACTCTTGCTATCTTGTTTTCTGGTACTCATACAAGCGATACTATAACGTCTCTGCATTTGAATGGATCTCTATGGGAATTGGGGGGTGGGACTAGATTTAGCTGTAAATTACACTGGAACAGTATGGAAACACATGGTTGGCTAAATGGCTCTAAGTCATCAAGGGTGTGACATATCAAACAAGCCTTAAATCATCATTCTGCTGCCAGAAATACAGTAGATATGGATGGATAACAAAGAATTTCTTCTCCTGACTTATTTTTCCATCTCCTGACTTATTTTTCCATAGAGTTCAATAGAAAAATTTGCCAAGAGAAACAACCCTTAAAGTGATCCATCCATATCTACTGCATATCTAGCAGCAGAGTGATGGTTTGAGGCTTGTTTGATACCTCAGACCCTTGATGACCTACAGCCATTTTACCAATCATGTATTCCATACTGTTCCAGCATAATTTACAGCTAAATCTAGTCCCACCCCACAATTCCCATAGCGATCCATTCAAATGCAGAGACGTTATAGGATCGCTTGTAAGAGTACCAGAAAATAATATATCAAGAGTCTTTTGATGTTGTTGGGTCACAGACATCAGGAAGTCATGGCATGCAAAGGATATGCAACCAAATATTAAAAATTTAAAGGCACAGTCAACTTAGTGTATGTAAACTTCTGACGCACTGGAATTGTGATATAGTGAATTAAAAGTGAAATAATCTGTCTGTAAACAATTGTTGGAAAAATTACTTGTGTCATGCACAAAGTAGATGTCCTAACCGACTTGCCAACACTATAGTTTGCTAACATGAAATCTGTGGAGTGATTAAAAATTAGTTTTAATGACTTCAACCTAAGTGTATGTAAACTCCTGACTTCAACTGTACCAAGATATAGGTAAGCATCACGGTAGGCTACTTTAAAATGGTGGACAGATGGCAATAGGTTTTTGTGTGTACAAGAACATACAAGACAAGAGAAGAGAACATACAAGACACTCAATCATCCAGCATCCTCACATCCAAAGATCCTTCTAACATCCAGCCAAATCATGCACATCCTTGGCAGGCAAATGAGTTTCCCTTGTGGGCTGCATGGGGTGGTGATTCAAATCTAATGCATCCTCTGATGAATAGCATTCAGGAAAGGAGACAGGATTTAAAATATGTTCAACACGTGTTTCTACTAATCACGGTGTTTCTACTAATCACGGCGTATAAAAACGCAGTTCAGAATTTAATTCTTGTGCGTGTGCTTTTAGTAGGGTTATATAATAAATAGAGAATACAGTTTTGCCTTCAGACGCTCTATGGCCTTCTCCCTTCACAAGTTCATGTGTGTCTATTCCTTCCATCCCCACGACTTGCTCATTTTGCAGGGATTTTTCCACCTGTTGTTCAGTGTTAAACGTTTTCCAACATTATTAATTTAATCGCTGCAATCACGTTTTCTTTCACCCTCTGATATTCTCTCGATTTCTGAGGCCGTGCGAAAAGCAAGTAGCGCATCAGGACTGTAAGTTATGATCTAAAAATACGCTTTATGACAACGAACCACAAAGACGTTGTGGCCAGTAGCCCACAAGATAGGCTACCTAACAACTAGCTATCTAATGTTAGCTAACCTAGCGAACAGTTAGCCAAAATGGTTATGACTGTAATGTTCATGTTTATGCAATTTTGTTCTATACGGTTTTTGGTGAATTTATACAGTTTTGCAGGCGTGAAAATAAGGGCGGCTCTCTCCAGAGGTTGACACCTATGTTTTACCTATTTGAAGTTTCATTAAGTTCAAGTTTGAACGATTTACGATGAATCAGTCTACATGCCGTCAGTAGGCTAAGCGGCATTTTAAAAAGCTTAGGCTAATTACTTGGTATCATTCACTTTAGCTATATTAAGGCATGTCTTAACATAGCTAAAGCAATCCCAAATGTTTGTATTAAATGTTTGCATATTTATTTGACATTTATCTGATAATTCTCGTTATTATAATATGCCGTTGGCATGCTTTGCGTTTTTTGTATTTTAGCTAGGCTATAATTGCATTAGTTCTGGATAAACTTGATCAAACTTGTTTTCACTTTCCTGCAAGTTGTGTCATATGCGTGTCATATGCTTGTATTTACGGTTTTGATAAAGCATGCAAGTTATTGAAGAAACATGTCTGTCTCATCCTATTACTTTGTTGCAGTATAGGCAACCTCAATGTAGGGTTCTGTGTTGTGCTGAAGCGATACATTGTATTCAGGTTTGAAATCTTTCTGCTCCCTGGCACTTAGGCCAACAGCGCAGCCCATAGCATAGACCTACCGTAGACAAATTGGCTATCTTTATTTTTTTGATGGTGACGTCATACACAACTGCCCCTCCAGAAATGTCATGCTAAAATCGCCACTGGTCATGTCAGAAACATGACATGCTGACACATCCAGATTACAAGGCGCTAAGAAATGGATACAGAGCAACCATGTACAAGTAGTGAGGGAACCACAAGAAAAAGAAAACTTAAATTTACAGATCAGGAAATGGAGTTAAAAAAAAAAGTGTTAGACTAGATTTCCCGTATCATAACCTTATACGCCTGTATACCTTTGAAAAGGTGGAAAAACCATATTTTATATGGGCAAACTTGACACCTATGACAAAATAAATTCAAACTAATAGAAAACTTTAGCTGGCTAGCATTAGAGATACACATACACTGAATTGGCTTTGTTTATGTTTATTTCCTGGTCACGTCAGCCCACGTTAACGACGTTAACTTAACGTTTATTATTTTTTCACCACCTGTTGCTAGGCAGAATTAGTAGGGGCAAAAACATTTCTGCCCCTCCGCCCAACATGATTTGTGGCAGGTTTTCCCTGCTTACGCAGATCACGCTCACATTGTTTCCCTAGCAACGGTAGGGCAGAGACATAGGACAGGGAGCGCCGTCCGCAGCGTGAGCACACACATACACACACACACAAAGGAAACTACTCAAAAACAGCACTATAAGGAGTGTGAGTCAAGTTTCTTATATTTATACACGCCAATTTCACGATTGAATCACTGTTTTGTATTAAATATAAAATACATTTCACCACAACGTTCAGATGTTACGAGTATCTTGCACGACAGCGCCACGTCTGGTGGGGCACTGCCCCTAATGTAAAAACGCCATTGGACATGACCCTTTTTATGGGTGTCTCCTACCACAAAATTGCAAATGAGGGTATTTAATCTATTTGATAGTGTAATTAGAACCAGTCTTAAAAATTGGTATATTGGTCATCAATGTGTTGGTATCTGCAACCGCAAGAGAGTCACAATGTTTTTGCAATGTGATTTTCAAATCTGTTCATTACTAGCCATCTGATGAAGGTCACAGGGACACATGCAGTAAAAATGTGATTGTAGATATCGATCATAATGCGAAAAATAAACAATTATAAAAATTTATACATTCATTTAGGGTACCAGTTTTGACATCTTACGCTCGTCTCCCTTTGATCAAACATTATAAAACATCAAGAAACAACAAGAAAAAAAAAAACTTACTTGTCCTTGAACCATTGTCTTCCTGATAGAGACTTCCTGTAAATCATGTGGCTTGAGGATGGTTCCATTATTTTGCAAGAGCTTTTCCGTGAGGGTTGATGTAGAATTAAGGGACACAGAAAGATTTATACATTTTTAAACAATTAATATATTTATTTCATAAAAGTCAATTTTAACAATAAGAGGACACTTTAAAATGTATGCAAATGTTGTCCAAACATAATTAAAAGTCCTGTTGAATTTGAAAAATCATAGTGAGGGACAAGCCAATTTCCATAACCCTCTTCTGTAAAAAAAAAAAGTGTTTTTAATTCTCTAAATTGATTTTTATATGGTTTAAATTGGTATCATATTGAGGGTAACAGACACAGCAATATTTATATACATTTAAAAATATTTTTAAATGGGAGAGTTTATCTATTGTGATCAGATTTTTTGTTGATTGTTTCTTGGGGGCACAAAAGGTAACCTTTTCATGGAAAGACCAGACTGTAAATGCAGGCCATATATAGGCTACTGCTAGAGTAGGAGTGTTAATGCAGATATCCATACACTTTATGAATACATGTCCTGGTGTACCTCCTAACCCTGGGCCACTTACACAGTGCTCGTTGTTTTAGCCAACCGATCGCTACTAATACACAGTGGCGGCTCCTGAGCTGAAAATTGGGGGGGCGGAAAACTTATTATAAAACTTATTAAACTGATTATTGGTCTTAATAATTTTTCAATCAGTTTCCTTGATTAACAATAGGCTACATCAGCGTTTAATTCACCAATTACTCAATGCCATCAAATGTAGCCAGTTCTCCTCAATTAGGCTATTAGGCAAGTAATACAATTATTTTAACTTGCATCGCAAAATTGTGCAACATTATTATAATTATTATTATTGTCAACATTATAATTGTGGATACATGTGCTCTTCGTTCTCCGCACTCTTAATTCCGAAAATATTCATGTAAATTAAACGATCTTAAAGCTCAGCTTTTGTTAGATTATTTTTTTTATTTAGCACAACCTGCAATAAAAAAATAATCTAACAAAAGCTGAGCTTTAAGATCGTTTAATTTACATGAATATTTTCGGAATTAAGAGTGCGGAGAACGATCCACAATTATGTATCCACAATTATAATGTTGATTAAAATGTGCACAATTTTGCGACGCAAGTTAAAATAATTGTATTACTTGCCTAATAGCCTAATTGAGGAGAACCGGTTACATTTGATGGCATTGAGTAATTGGTGAATTAAACGCTGTAGCCTATTGTTAATCAAGGAAACCCCCCCCCATTTTCAGCTCAGGTGCCGCCACTGCTAATACACAACACCCAGACACTCCTGCAACAAATGACAGGGTAAATTTAAAAAAGGGCCTCAAGAATGGTCTCACGAACAAATTGTAGCCATCTAAAACAGTGGCTTGCGCAGAAAACCACGACTAAGCAATTATTTATAAAATCCAACATAGACGTGGATACGATCCTATCTCTACGAAAGGTTTATAGCCTACTAGACGCGAAATAATTACCTGCTTCTTCTGTGGAGATGCAGCACGTTTGAGGGCTTCGCGCGAATCACCAAAGTTTATTCTTCGCGCTTTTAGAATAATATTTAACTGATAATCAATTTTAGGCAAGAAAATGTTGAAATGCAACCTTATTTAGAGGACACTGGATGTTATTGGCCGCATTCACAAGACGGGATAATTGTAAAGCTGCAGGTTCCCCTATTTTCAAATTGAAGCTGATTTGAGATTATATCACAGGTGCGTAAGGCCGGAAACCGCTTGCAATTAGGATACGCGGACGACGCTTCAAGCGACGCAAATTCGATTTCACGTGTCGTTGCGTTCTAGAATGTGGCTGTGTCCGAATCACCCTTTCCTATAGGTCACTTAAACCAGTGGTCCTCAACCCTGGTCCTGGGGACCCCCTGTGTATGCTGGTTTTCGTTCCAACCACAATTGCAATACCAGAATTTTAACAAGCTGTTATTTTTTCTTAATTAGGTGTTTGAATTGTATAGAGAGAACACTTTAAACTCTACTCTCTTAAGCCACGTTATGTTAGCAATAGCTATGCATGCTTTGAAGAAGAAAAAATCCCATGTTCATTATGCTCATTGTGTTATATTGCAAACAATTACAAAGAAGAGGTAAGAACTCAGGTGAATAGGCTCCTAATTAGGTAATTGAACACAAGTTTAAGTTCCTTCATAATTTTTTCCTTAAACTTGTTAACACAATGCAGGTTTGGCTCGTTATTTGCTTTGTCTTTGAATTCTTCATTATTTACCAAACGGTTAGTTTTAGTGGTCATGTGTCCACAATTTCACCAATTATGAGCCAATTGATTCACCTCAGTCTTTAATTTGATCAGTTAAAACATGTTTTACCTCCTTTTAATTGTTTCCAATACAGCACAATGTGAATATTGGACTTTTATTCTTCATGGCATGCATAGCTATTACTAACATAATGTGGCTTAAGAATGTAAATAATCCCTCTAAACATTAAAAACACCTAATTAAGAAAAATTAACAGCTTGTTCAGGGCTCGAAATTAACTTTTTTACTTGGTAGCACTGGTGCTCCCAACTTCAAAAAGTTAGGAGCACCAGCAAAAATTTAGGAGCACCCACCAAAATGTAAGGAGCACCAACAATATTTTGTTGTATCGGGTTGTATACGGCAATCAGTGGGCGGGGGTAACAATGTTGCTCCATTTAGTTACATTATTGGGGCGATAGACGAGATAAACTAACTACAATGTAGCACAGCATTGTTTCATTTCAGGCGGCACCCGCTGCAATTATGTAGACTGCGAGGCTGCATAGAGTGGAAACCTGAGGCTTAGGTTCCGGAAGCAAAAACTCCATTCACTGTGTGCATTGCTGTGTCCGAATGGTCTGCATCCTGTGTAATAGCATAGGCCTACTGTATACTGCTTAGGCTACTGTATACTGTTTAGTGACATGCAGTATGCAAAAAAAATATCCTCCATAGGCTACTATTATCAGCGAAAATTCGGAAGTATATTATTTGTGGATTTTAAGCACACTACATTTAGAGAACATTTCGCCTGCTTAACGTTCTCATCCAGTGTAGGCTAGGCCTACTCAACTATCATAACGTTACTCAATAGTAGCCTATAGAAGGGACACAGCCTAACCTTCATGCACACTCGTCTTTACCAACAGTTTTTTTTCCCCCACGGCCACCAGCCTAATCAACATGGCTCGTGTCCCCCTTTGACCCCCCCCCCCCCCCCCCCCCCGCAAAATTTTTGCACTGGACTGATTACAGCACTGTCCCAATTTGCACTGTGATTTCCACTTTGTATTACTGCACTTTATAAGTCCTGTCTTGCACTGTCCAGTCCTGTCTTTGCACCTGTCCAATGTTGTAATGTGGTTAAGCACTAGGCTACTGACGTCGTCATGAATTCCTAGTATGTAAGTACAATGGCAATAAACAAATTTCTGATTCTGATTCTGAATCACGTTGATTTGCGAGGCATTTCTGAGAATCGTAGCCTATGCTAAAATTAGGCTAATAAAGTGCCGGAAACTTTATTTAGGTCTACAGCATTTAGATGCAGCTTTTCTGAATTTGGCTATGGTATAATTTAACAACAAACAATATGAGGAGTGAGCTTTGGTAGCTCAGATACCACTTTAACATAATGCATAATGGAAGTAACTTAATAGGCTATATAGCCTAGGCTACCCTTTTCTTTTTATCATATTCCCCTATCAATTTGCACACTGTAGCTTAAGCTATATGATTGTATAATTGATTAGCTAACGTCAGAATTCATAATGTAGCCCTACAAGATACAAGCATTACTTTGTCAATTAACCTAAACTAGGCCTGTACGAGTTTACAGAACAGTAACGCTGCCGCGGCCGCCGAGGAGCAGCAAGCAGTCAGTAACGTGGATGTGTTCAGTCAGCAGCGCACATCTATCTCAAAACCACGAAAAAAACAGAACAGAAAGTAACGCCCTTGTTAATAATGTCCTAAATAAGCGATCGCATATATGCCAGAATAAAAGCTAATAGCCCAAGAGAAGGAATCTGTAGTAGCCTAGTCTTTTAATAAGATCTCTACTAACAAGCATAGTCTAGCTTCGGGACAACAACGTCAACCTAGCCATAGCGCTAGACTGAGAATACTAAAAGGGTAGCCTATTAATCCACTTCCTTCATGAACTGTTTTAAAGGAGAATATGTAGCACAGGCTTATTCACTCCTCGTATTGCTTGCAAACTTGTTTGTTGTTAAATTCTGCCATAGCTACATTCAGGAAAGCTACATCTAAATGATGTAGACCTAAGTAACGTGCATGGTAATTGATTCCTGTACGTTATTAGGCTTTATGTGATAATTTGAACATAGGGTATACGATTCTCACAAATGCCTCGAAAAATCAACATGATGTCCCGCATATTCCGGTAAAAGACTGCGTGCAGATGTTGTATAGCCTAACCCACGTGTACATGTGCGCGGATGCCTCCTCTGTTTTCTTCACAATTTGCACACGGTTTTGTATATATTGCCTATATATATATAGTATAATATGAATGAAAAAAAATGTTTTGGCCCCGCACTTTTGAAATGATTCCGGCGCCACTGCATCTGTTACGTTTTTAGTAACGTTAACGTTACTAAAAAATTCCGTAATCGTTCGCTTCATATTGTTAGCTTTCGATAACGCTAACTAACGTTACCAATTTAGCTAGTTAGGTAACGTTAATAAATTGATAATAAACTTTTGTCTTCAGGTAACATTAGTTGAAGGTTTCTTAACCAATCTAAAATCAGCATTAAAGGTAAGAACGTCAAGCTCACGTTTGATTGGTTAGAATGGTCACTGTCAGCTCACAAGGCACATACTGAATGTACTAACTAGCAAATGTACAGAGAAAGGGACGTTCGACTGGGGGGGGGAAAAAAGAAAAAAAAAAGGTCGCACCAGAACAATTATTTGCACTCGCACAAATGCTCCCAATTATATTTCGAGGTCGCACAGATTAAATTTCGGGAGCATATGCGACCAAAACGGTCGCAATTTCGAGCCCTGTTGTTAAAATTCAAGTATTGCAATTGTGGTTGGAACGAAAACCAGCATACACAGGGGGTCCCCAGGACCAGGGTTGAGAACCACTGACTTAAACCAACATAAGCGACTTTTCCCGGTCTCAATTGTTTTTTTTTATAAATGAAACCTAAGCACAATTTGGGAAAGAAATCTTAACATTACGTTTAAGTTTAAATCCAAGAATATTTATTTTAATAAATGAGGCTATTGGGCTTCTAACTCCGAGGTTAGATTCCCAGGTGGGGCACAGCCATTGTAACCTTAAGCAAAGGTAGGCTACTTAATCTGACTTGCGGTATTCAGATGGACTCTATTTATAAAGAACGTAAGTTGTGTAAATTGTTCTGGTTAAGAATATTCGCTAAATGTCTAGGATGGAAATATGTACTGATTCCTAACATGGACTGAAGTAAAAAAAGTGCTGTTCTGGGTTTTTACTCAATGCAGTTATCCAGCTAACTCTGTAATACTGCTTCGCAGTATACCCCCCGTGATTAAGGAGTTACTCGGCAAACTTCTGTATATATTATGAATTTGATGACATCTGACTGGATGAGAGCCTGGGTTACTTCAAAATATTTACAAAAGGTAGCCGGCTAATTCCTTAATCACGCTTTGTGATATATCTTTCCTGTTTTAAAGGGTTCAGCTGATGTTGTTTACCAGGGGTTCAGTTCAGAACGAGGAAGAGCCTTACAAGCATATAAACATTAACATTTTTTCACATTCATAAGGGGGCATATGCTTATCTTGGTGGCAGTTGTGGATAGAGGCATGAATACAATTAAATTAAACTGAATACAACAGAATAAGCCTAGTTGTAATTTTATTTTGTCTCAAATATGTTTTAAAAGTACAAGGGATACACGTTTTTGTTTGTTTGGGGGGTGGTGGGGGGGGGGGGCTTTAGTGTAGAGATACCCTTAGATCAGGCTTTGAGACAGATATTTAAAAATTCTGTTCAAGTTCAAATGCAGCCAGGCATTCAGATTTATCTTTACCATGTACAGCAGAGAAGGGAGTTTCTGTCTGTACTTATGTGCTGTTGGGCAACAAAGAAAGGTTAAGAAAACACTGAATCTTAGTTTGGCCACAAGTCCCACACACTTGAATGACACATTTAGCAGTTCTCTCAGCATCACACCCCCACTGTTACCCACCCATGACTATCAAACTAACTCTCTGTGTCCTCAATCGAGGCAGTATGTTTGGTTGATAGGAATCTGTCATGGACATTCATGCCCACAGCAAGGCTCATGAAGTATTATACAAGGTATTACATGGACATTATTTGGGCTTTCTTCATTCCCTTGCTGAAAGATTTCACTTCTTAATTGCCCCATATTTTTCCAAGTGCAATTTGATCCCTCCTAATAACTACAAACTCCTGATATGAGGACAAAATAATCAATGGAACTGAAAATGAAAACTAAGGGACTGTGTTAATTTGGACATACTGATCACTTATAAATCTGGCTTGTAAGGGTAATTTGAGTAACTTTGTCACATCTGCCATTTTGCCCAGCTGTTCTCCACTTGGAAATCAATTAAAACACCTCCATGAATGGCATGATTATCCGTCACCTACTGTTTTCAGCGTGTCACTGTCACTAATACAGCGGTGACTTCACATTTACAGAGCCATACCACTACAAGACAAGCTCAAATCATGTGATGGTACCTTCCACCATCCATACAGTATTACTGAACCGTTGCTGTTAAGTGGCTGAGCCAGGATAGTTTGAAGAACAAGATTGACATAACTGATAGAGTGGGCACATAACTCTACATCATAACTAAATGTTTACGTCCCTCTTAAGTCTCAGATCCTATGCTGACCAAACAAGTGATTCCACGCATGTTGCGGTTTTAACAGAGTCTGCTCTCACAGACACCCACTTGCAGTTAGAGCATAATGAGTTTCTTCCTTCCACAACCCCCCCACCCGCTGCCTGTGACGCCAGCAGTGCCTTTCTGACATTTGGGGTGGAAAAGAGTGTAACAATAGTGACCCCCCCAGCCTACCAGCTGGGAAAGACACATGGTTTTTAGTGTGCTAACAGAGGGTGTTTGGATAAATTTTAGATGGAAATTCTCAGTGCATTGACAGCCGATATAGCAGGCTGAACATTTCACCTTGTGAAGTTTCCAATTGTAAGACTGTAGGTGAGAGACTACTGCCACCTAGTGGTGTTACACTTGCAGTGACGTAGACTTCAGAACATGGCTGTGTCCGAATACAACCCCTACACCCTTTTGAGGGTGCATATTTGAGTCCACTTCGTCAAAAAGCTTTTGAGTGGGCTACTTTTTCTCACAAATGGGGGCACTTAAAATACCAGGATGAACCCCTTATTTCCGGGGTTTTGTTCAGGGAATTCAGGAGCACACTCATTTGCAGAACGGTGCACTCATCCGACAATTTAAGTAACCTGGAAGTAAAAACGTAAAAGACATAGAGCGTATATACATATCTATGGTACAAGATAGGTTCATATTACAAACTACTCTTTTTTTTATTCATTCATAATCTACACTTTGTAACAATCGTCATATGTTAACTGATTGATATTCTCAATAAAAACAAATATTAGGAACTACTTCCTCACTAGTTTGGAAAGAGTTTTGCAGGATTTATTTTGCCCACTGCTTACAAAGTGAGGGAACAGGGCACATAGTAGACAGGGGTCTGAGTGGACAGGGGACAGGGAACAGGGATCATATTCGGACACAGCCTGTGTAGCTCAAATTGTGGTATACTGTGTCACCCTTTTTAGTTCTTCCTTTTTGTTGAACACCTGATCCACTCCTCCCAGCCTGTGTATTACCCCTGTGGGACTGCATTTCTCATGAATAATATACACCCCTTTTCTGAGTTTAACAGAATTTAACATATTTAATAAATTGTTATATCCAATGCCTGCACTTTGCCAATGCCATCCATTCTAAATGGAAAATACTTTCATTCGAACCCCACAAACCTAAAAGTGGTTTTAAAAAAAACTGCAAGCCTTAAAATAATTTGTAAATGCCTTGGGATATTATTTGGAAATATATTGTTATCTATTCTAAAATATTATTTTATTATTTTAATTTTTTATAATCCAGTGAGACATTGAATTCTGAATTCTGACTCTGGCCTATGTATTGTGTAATCTGAACAAAAATATTTTCAATGTAAAAAAAAAAAACAAGTAACAATGTCTAGAAGTCATTAAAACTTGCAAAATCTAGGCCTGCCATTAAAAGTATTGATATCAGTTACAACAAACAATGTTGCTCAGGCAAATTAAACTGCTGTATATTCCAAATCATTGCTACCCAATGTTTCCTAAATTATTGCATGTAACTTGGCCCTGTGTTTTTTCATTTTACCATCTGAAGAGAATGTGATCATTCACATTTTGTCACATTGTGGTTATTTCTCCTCTGGTCAAATAAACCCCAATGCCCCAGTGCAGTGATGGGGACACTGTGCTGCAGGAGATGCCGTCTTTCGGATGAGACGTTAGTCAGTGTGGTCATTAAAGATCCCATGACACTTATCGTAAAGATGTGTATTCCCTGGTGTCCTGGCTAAATTCTCAACCTGCCACCTAATTATCCCCCATTTTAATTGGCTAAAGAGTCCCTCTCCTCTGTGTGTGAGCATACGAGTCCCTCTCCTCTATGTGTGAGCATACGAGTCCCTCTCCTCTGTGTGTGAGCATACGAGTCCCTCTCCTCTATGTGTGAGCATACGAGTCCCTCTCCTCTGTGTGTGAGCATACGAGTCCCTCTCCTCTGTGTGTGAGCATACGAATCCCTCTCCTCTATGTGTGAGCATACGAGTCCCTCTCCTCTGTGTGTGAGCATACGAGTCCCTCTCCTCTGTGTGTGAGCATACGAGTCCCTCTCCTCTGTGTGTGAGCATACGAGTCCCTCTCCTCTGTGTGTGAGCATACGAGTCCCTCTCCTCTATGTGTGAGCATACGAGTCTCTCTCCTCTGTGTGTGAGCATACGAGTCCCTCTCCTCTATGTGTGAGCATACGAGTCCCTCTCCTCTGTGTGTGAGCATACGAGTCCCTCTCCTCTATGTGTGAGCATACGAGTCCCTCTCCTCTGTGTGTGAGCATACGAGTCCCTCTCCTCTATGTGTGAGCATACGGGTCCCTCTCCTCTGTGTGAGCATACGAGTCCCTCTCCTCTATGTGTGAGCATACGAGTCCCTCTCCTCTGTGTGTGAGCATACGAGTCCCTCTCCTCTGTGTGTGAGCATACGAGTCCCTCTCCTCTATGTGTGAGCATACGAGTCCCTCTCCTCTATGTGTGAGCATACGAGTCCCTCTCCTCTGTGTGTGAGCATACGGGTCCCTCTCCTATGTGTGAGCATACGAGTCCCTCTCCTCTATGTGTGAGCATACGAGTCCCTCTCCTCTATGTGTGAGCATACGAGTCCCTCTCCTCTATGTGTGAGCATACGAGTCCCTCTCCTCTATGTGTGAGCATACGAGTCCCTCTCCTCTGTGTGTGAGCATACGAGTCCCTCTCCTCTGTGTGTGAGCATACGAGTCCCTCTCCTCTATGTGTGAGCATACGAGTCTCTCTCCTCTATGTGTGAGCATACGAGTCCCTCTCCTCTATGTGTGAGCATACGAGTCCCTCTCCTCTGTGTGTGAGCATACGAGTCCCTCTCCTCTATGTGTGAGCATACGAGTCCCTCTCCTCTGTGTGTGAGCATACGAGTCCCTCTCCTCTATGTGTGAGCATACGAGTCTCTCTCCTCTATGTGTGAGCATACGAGTCCCTCTCCTCTATGTGTGAGCATACGAGTCCCTCTCCTCTGTGTGTGAGCATACGGGTCCCTCTCCTCTATGTGTGAGCATACGAGTCCCTCTCCTCTGTGTGTGAGCATACGAGTCCCTCTCCTCTGTGTGTGAGCATACGAGTCCCTCTCCTCTGTGTGTGAGCATACGAGTCCCTCTCCTGTGTGTGAGCATACGAGTCCCTCTCCTCTGTGTGTGAGCATACGAGTCCCTCTCCTCTGTGTGTGAGCATACGGGTCCCTCTCCTATGTGTGAGCATACGGGTGCAAAATGGCTGCATCACCGAGGTGGGTGCTTGATTTCCCCCTCATCATTGTAAAGGGCTTTGAGTCACCGGTTGGTGAGAAAGGTGCTATATAAATGCAAGGCATTATTATGGGGCATGTCACACCAAGCCGTAACTTGGCGGATGGCATACCTGCCATCCCAATAATGCAGATAGATAGGTGAATAGGAATTGGGGTGAATAGGGGTAATATGTAATAATGCAGATAGATAGGTGAATAGGAATTGGGGTGAATAGGGGTAATATGCAATAATGCAGATAGATAGGTGAATAGGAATTGGGGTGAATAGGGGTAATATGCAAACTGATTTACACTTTGTCTAACATGTTCACTCGTGCATGTTGGTCAAAATAATGCAACATTTCATTAAGACAAACAGTGGCCTATCCAAAGACTGTAAATCTAGATTCTGGGATAGCAAGAAAACTCAGATAATTCTGATCTAGATTAAGAGTTTTGAAATACTGGGCCCAGGTGCCACAAGAAGTGATGTCGCAATGTGTGAAAAACAATATTGTTAGCTACTAAATGCATCCAACTTTTCAAACTAAAAACAATGGTTTATAGTTGTGTGCAAACCCCCCCACCAGGGAAAGTAGTTTATTTGCAAACACAGGCTAAAAGCGTGCTGTTAATGTACAGTACATACATGACTGTACACAGTTCATGTTGTTTTTTATTCTTTGAATAAAGAACAGTTAACATGAGGAAATGCAGAACAATCTGGCACTTTTAAAAAACATTAACTGACAAAAAATTATCTCAAAATGAAAGTCATATTCAAACACCACTTTCAATGTATACATATACAATGTATCAGTTTACAAAAACTGCCAGACCATGTCTTTGTACATATATATTTCTCATATATTTACAATATATTTATACTGTACATACACATTTTTTTTTGCCTCTTCAACTTTTGAGGAAAAGATGAATCCAGACACTTCTGATGGCAAACAGTGTTTCATACCAAAGGGACAGTGAGACATTTTTAAAAAGTGCTCAAATAATTAGAAATGCCACAATGCTTTCATATGGGGCAGGCAGAGTATGGAGAAAAGGACAGAAAGACTATCAATATTCAAAATGATTGAATATCTTTTTTGCGTGGCCTGACACGAACACACTTCCCTATTCGTCAAGATTTCAGAGCATTATTTATAGTTAAATGCAAAAGCATTTGGACAGTGACACATTGGATTTGAAATAAAACAATAATATGAAGTTAAAGTGCAGACTGTCAACTTTAATTTGAGGGTATTTACCATCCATATCGGGTGATCTGGGTAGGAATTACAGTCCTTTTCATACATAGTCCCCCAATTTTACACTTATTCATTGTTTTATTTCAACTCCATGTGCTGGAGTAAAGAGCCAAAACAACAAAAATTGTGTCACTGTCCCAATACCTTTGCATTTAACTGTATATTCATTAGCAAGGACAGTAATTCACAATGGCCAAGCTGAAATCTCCCATGATGCTCTCTTAAACGTGTAACGAAGCTGCTCAATCTTCCTGTTTTGAGGCTTGGCCATAACTTAAATTCCAATAAATTCCAAGTTACCATTACATTTCTTGCCACTTTAACAGCAAAATTTGGCAGTCATTGACATAACATGTTATATGTAAGATAAAACATTTTTTTAAAGTTTTGAAATCACTGGTCCAAGCACAGGACAAGCCCCAGTATTAGAAAGACTGAATCGCCCCTGTAGGGTGTGGATTTATTTTAAACAGTGCACGGATGACAGAGAGCGAGGTGCAACTTTGGTTTTTGTCTTTGTCTTTTCACTTAAAATAATGCCCCAGTGACTTTGTCAACATTGGACCTGTTAGTCTGGGATTTTTGTTCTGAGCCAGACTTGTTCTACACGGAACCTCCAGGAAAGACGCTTGTGTGAATTCTTTGTTTAACCCTTTAAAGAGTAACTACACCCACTGTCTCAGCCTGTCTCCGCCTACTACACAATTTTGAAAAATACTTTGTGGGGTGAGCGAGGGAGAGGGTGGGGGCGGAGGAGCTGTGTCCATCGTCATTCGCATAAATGAACGTACATTGTACAAATGATTTTGTATAACTCGGATCAAACTGTCAAACTAGACATTGCACATCAAATACGAATCAAGATTCAACAACTGCATGGCCTATTTCTCACCTCAAATATTTTCAGAAACATATTTTAGTGGACTATTTAGGTGGAATAAGAGAATTGAACAGGACGGCACGTTGTTCCGGTTTAAAAACGTGGAGGAAAAACTAAAGTAACGTAGCGGGTCTAACCAATCAGGTGCCGGCTGTTTCCGTTGGGGGCGACAACAATTACCCATATGATGTAGAGGTACCTCCAAAGAGGTACTCTGACATCACGATTGGGGCGGGGGCAGTGTGGAGAGCAGAAAGGAAATTTCAACCATTAGGGGCAGCACAAAGACGCTTTTCTACCAGTTTCTTATGATATACAATATTATTTCAGAATTGTTGAAATAACTGAATGCAGGAATAAGTTTCATTATAAGGTAGGCATACAAACACGTTTACAGTGGGAAAAAAAGTGATCTAGAGTGTAGTTACCCTTTAAGGTGTAAGTATCACAAATATGTGATTAGAATTTTCTTAACTGAACATTCTAAAGCTGATGTAACAATCACTACTGGTAATTGGAAGCAATGGAGTTCTAGAACACTGACTTAGAATTTTGAAGAAAAAAAAAAAAAAAAAAACATTCAGAAAAATCTACTCTTCAAAGGGTTAAAGATGAAACACTCTGCAGTAGAGGCCATACTGTAGGCCCAGCTCCTGAGATCAGTTCGTGGCCGGGGGAACCTGCGCTAGCACCAGGCTGCAGACCCACAACTGGGAACTGTCTGATTGTCTTATCAGTCCATCTTTGTCGGAATCAATACACTGAGAGAGAACATTGGACACTGTAACTGTAACATTACAATAAATACAAAGGCATTCCCCCAAGATTTTTAAGAATCCAGTTGTCCTTAGGAAGCAGGAAAAATGTGTCACCCTGTTTTCAAACTTCTATTTAGCCACAATGCATCTTTTAAAAAAAAGCTAAATACAACGCTCCTATCAAATCAAATCAATATTTATTTATATAGCGCATTTCACAACTAGTTATCACAATACGCTTCACATAAAAACCCAGCCTAAACCCAGCCTATCTGGTCTCATTCACAGGAATGGTCCTTTCTGTATTGGCAAAAACAGTCTCCACAACTTATTTTTTTTGGCTGACCTCTGGTGTGACAGTAGGTGTATGAACATTTTGGGAAATGTAGTTGTAACAGAGCTCAGGTTCTACTTCCAGATTGAAGGGGGGGGGGGGTGGTGTCATCCTCCCACCTCCCAGGTCTCCAGATTTGGGGATTGAGATCCAAACCTGGCCTAGTTGGGAGGCCCACAAGGCAGGCCCACTACGACCCAGCTGTGCGGTTCTGTGTCTTTCCTAGACTTGACACCCTAAGGATGAGTGTGTGGAGGGAATAGATGTGCTCAGGGACAGGTGGGGGGCGGGGGCAGTCTTTACAAGGGGAAGCAGCAGAGCAGTGTACTTTTAAATAAAGCAAGGCATCCAGTCACATGATGTCAACAAAGAACTCGCATGGGTTGCCCATGGCATGCTGGAAGGATTGGCGACTGGCGGTGAGCTCCGGGGGCACAACGGCCAGCTCGCGCACCGGTGGGGCCCCTGGGGGGCCACAGCTTGACGAAGGCTTGCGGGCCAAGCGGGCGAGACTGTACGGCGGGGGCAGGCCCGGAGGACCGTACGAGGAGGCGTGACTCCGTTCGCTGTGAGTACAAGAGGTGTGGCTGTGCTGGGTGAAGGGGGCGTGGCTGTATGAAAAAGAGGCACGGCCATGCTGGGAGTGGACGTGACTCCTGTGGGAGGGGGCGTGGCTCCTGTGGGAGTGGGTGTGGCTGTAGCCTGAACGTGTGTGGCTGTGGGAGGAGTGGGCGTGGCTATGAGTCGAGTGGGCGTGGCTGCGGTGGCTCATCTGACTGGCTGACCTCTCGCTCCGCCTCCCTCCCCGGGTGCCCAGCTCTGATTCGCTGCCCCCGCTGCCCGTCGACTTGCGTTCCTTCTCTCGCGGTGAGGGGCGCCGGCCTTTCCCGGCACTGGGGTTTGAGCCGCTGCTTCTGCTGCCTATGAGGAGATGGATAAACGGGTGCGATTACTGACAGGCTCATCACTGCATGCAGAAATAGCATGGGCAGCTGCTACCAGCAACTTCTGACTGTAAAGTTTCCAAGTGTATCATAGCCATTACAGACACGCTCTAACGACCGTGACACTATGTAATGGCCATGACACTCAGTGATGGAAAACAACAAACATTTCACAGCCTCTACTGAAACATTCAGGGCCAGCACTGTCGCATTGCAGCCTCGTTTATCAAGAATGTAGCACTAGCCCCTTGTTGGTAAAAAAAGAAATAGAAATTAATACAAAAGGCTTAAAGGAGAGGACTGATCAAAATATATACTTTGATATTTTGCACATAGCATATCAGGTACTTCCACCATCGACTGATAAGTGGTTCTGATGCAAGCTGAGCTCCACAACCGCGGTTGTGTTTACGCAGTCCAACTACAACAGAACCATAAGACAAATGTGATGTATAACATATCAAATGTTAGACTGACAGGTTCTCCTTTTTCCAAAATAAATAAATAAAATAAAATATGCTCATGTGACAGTTTCCAACTGAACCAAATGTCACACCCCTCACACTTAATAGTACATCACTTACACCTCAAACTGCCACAAACACAAGACATTGGACGCCATTGACACGTTGGGAAAGGAAAATCTTTAACCAGAACGTAATACTAATCTATGTACATTCCTGTACACACGGTATGAAATTATTCTTGCCCGTAACACACAGACCCAACAGCAGGGCGGTGCTGTGGAGCGTCCTGTACGGTAGCTCAGAGACTGGGGGTGACGGGGGTTCCCCATAAGGGGACGTTCCTCCTGACCAACAACGCACCTCGTCTCAGAAGTGACTCAGACAGCCGAGCGCCTGAGTGTGGATGTGGCCCCGCCCCAACCCCCCCCCCCCACGGAGCTGCGCAGGACGCCCGATCGAAACGACACCACGCCATCAAACATGCGGAGAGGTACAGAGAGAGGAGGGTGCGTGGGGGCGGAGAGGGAGGGCGAGGGGTTGGCTGAAGGGGAGGTGGGGGTGGGCTATGGAGCGGCAGATAGATGGGACAAGTGTCCAAGCAGTGGCTAGAGGCGGGGAATGGGTGGAAGAATTGAGAGAGAGAGAGAGAGACAGAGACAGAATGAGAGAGGGAGAACGATAGAGAGAAAGGGAGGGAGAGAAAGAGAGGGAGGGAGGCGGCCTTACCGGATCCCCCTGTCCCTGGGATTACCTCCTCCATCAGTCTGCCATTGCCCAGCAGAAACAGAGGAAATAATACAGTTACACACAGCCCAGCACAGCCCTGCAGCGCACACACACACACACACACACACACATACACACACACACACACTAGGGCTGCCACTTTTTTCTAAAAACTGAGTTTGAACGAATATCTCATAAGACAGAAATTTGTCCAAATTTTCTACCGTCAAAATTTAAAACGTTGCCTATAGGTATCATTATTATAACCCAATAATTAATTTCCCAATAAACATGTAGCTAAATTGCTTAAACGCACTAGTCTATAACAGTATAAACAGTATCTTGAAGCTTTATTAAGCAAGATAAAACCAGGGAAGATCATAACAATGCCATTGATGCTGTTCACAGCAATAAAATGACTCGGGAGATCAACTGTTGCTCAAACGAAAGAAAAATTACAACGCACTAGTCCATAATTAATTCACAACAATGGCATAGCGTATTTAAACTAAATAGAATTGACCGATATCCTTTGGAGGGTAAGTTGCCACTTCCATGCCTTGCAGGCCACTTTCTCCTTGGTTATCATTTTGTCTCCAATGGCATAGAATCCATAACATTTTGAAATGGCACTCCTGAACTGTGAGTTACAATTATTTCTTGGCTCCTCCATTTCAAATGTATAGCCTACAGGCTACGCGGATAGCATGACCCACACATCACACCTAACGGTAGACCCTCCAGACGAAACAATAACATGGCTTGTTGTTTATCGGTCTCTTTGATATTGAGCGTTACCATGAATGCAACACGGATGACCGCAGAGCGCAAATGGACTCCTTATTTCACCTAGGCAATGGGATTACAAATTCGAACCCTGAATTACATGTTCAAAATTAAAAATCTTCCTGAGATCTGATTCAAGCTTGATTGTTGAACAAAAAAGTGACAGCCCTAACACACACACAGACACACGCACACACATATATTCAGACACACTCACGTACGCACACATATAAGTACAAACACACAATCACGCACACACAACTGTACACACATTTACACGTACACACACATGAATGCACTCATGCAAACACACACGTGCACACACATAGACTGATGTCCCATCCAAACACACAGGCACACTCTCTCCGATAAATGACTGTATTAATGATCTCCTAATATGACAGATAAACATCTGCAGCAGTAATTTATGTGACCTGCAGCCATAACAAGTTCAACAGTGGAATGGGCAGAAGCACGCAGGCAGACTTTTGACTCATGGTGCTGGGATCAGGGTTGTTTTCCATAATCGTGCATCATTTCGCCAAAGCACCTCCCCAACAAGCGCCAACTGTTCACCAGAAGCAGCCGAAGCAGATCAGCTCCACACAGTACCACAAATATCAACCCACAGCACGGTACAGCCTCACGGAATGAGAGGATAAGATAGCGACGGAGGGAGAGAGAGAGAGAGAGAAAGAGAGAGAGAGAGCGAGCGGGAGACTGATGGTGGCGATGCTGTGAAATGAGGGTCGAGGGCAGCGTTGGAAGATGTGCAGCCAAAAGAAGCCAGGAGGGGCTAAATCCGGTGGAATGTGCAGCACATTGGCAGCTAAATCCCCGTAACACATTATGCTCCCAACAGGTCATCTATTACTGCCTGTCTGACCCTGACCCACTGAGCCATTCTATCTGTGATCATCAGTCTTGCCTGCCTAGTAGCCTTCTCAAATGTAGAAATGAAACACATTTATTCTGTGTAAAGATTAGCGTTAACAGTTGATGTTTTTTATGTATGGATAATAAACAGCCTGGCACAAATCTACAGATGGAATAACCAGCCCTCTTTTAAAATGGCAAATGGAGGACCACAACGGGTATGATCAAAGGCTTCAATCTGAGCTATTTTTGATCAGATTACAATATTTTTTAACATTTATCTTGAAAGAAGCTTAAAAACAAATCCCCCCCAAAAAAAAATAAAAATAAAAAATAATTTAAAATAAAATTTTTTATTGTTTAATTAAACAAGACCTGAACAGACAACGTTCTCATTGGCTAGATTGGACGACTCTTGCTGCCATGCCCCTAGTGGTGAGACATCAGTACTGCAGGAGTCGCTCAGTCGCTCAGTCACTCAGTGAGTGAGTGAGGGAGGCACAGTGTCATGTCTTGTGCTGCTTCTTCCAGCCACAGCCAAAAAAAATAAAAAATCAATCACAGGTTTCCACCATGCCACCTTACAAATCACGACAGACCCAAGACTTGCAGTCTTTTAACCCGTTTGTCTGGTCTGTTTTACAGGAAAAGGAGACCCCTGTTATGTTTTGAGGCATTTTTGAGAAATATTATTTTGCCATAGCTGTTGCTGATGCACACAGAGATCTAGGGATATACTGCAAAGTAGGATTACTGACTTGGATAACTGCACTGAGTAAAACCCAGAACCCTCCCAAATCTGGACCATGGACTGAACAGCTGTTCCGGGTTTTACTCAGTGCAGTTATCCAGCTAACTGAGTAATCCTGCTTCGCAGTATACTCCCCTGATCTTTATGTGCATTCATAGTAAATAGAATAAAACAGCAATGCTGAGGAGAGGAGCTGTGACTACCCAAATTAAACATATTACAAAATCCAAAGAAGAGATTAACTGATTTCAGACAGAGTGGCCTCACCCACAAATTTAATTTAAACATTGTCACCTGAAATGGATCTTATTTTAAAACAGAGAGACACACAGGTAAAGGCACAATCACAAATGTCAGTTCTGGAGGCTTTTTTCAGGTGTATTGGGGGACACAGCGTACGCACAAACATCAGCATTTGCTTAACTGTGCTTTACCATAGAATCAAACACTGCTGAACTTTGAATTTTAACATCTGAAATAAAAACAAAAACACTTTTATACATATGGTTATGTGCCACATATATAAGAAATGCATATAAAAGATTACGACTTTAAAATACTGTCTGTAAGTCTGTTAATATGTTGTAGCATGCTCTCTAAGACAAGATAACATTTTTTTGTATTCTATAATATATATCATAAGGCATGTATGAAAACCACAGATTAAATTGTCAACTGTGACTGAGCTTAAGAAAAACCACACCCTTGATGACATCACCAGTGTATACCCTGCAGTGATGAAAGTTCCTCTCACTATTACAGAAATAAGCTTCTCTGAATTAGACCTCTCACCTAAATTCTCACAGGTGATCCTCAGCCAATGAGTGACGTGGGAGGAGCTCAAGGCAACTTTGGCCTTGAACCACACCAAATTTAAGGTTATTTAAGGTAGTCCGCCATTGTTGGAAAATTACTTCAACCTTAATTTAATTATTGAGATATTCAGGCCAAGCTAGTCTGTGCCTTGAATGAACTTCCTCTTTGAAAGTTAATACATTCTCGCTGCCGTGAAGCAGTATCGCTCACTATGACATAATGGCGTTACAGTAGTCTAATTCATCTTTCTTTCAAAGAGTACATCAATGAAACAGTATTCCGAGTGGACAATTATACAGAGGATATTACCAGGTACCAGGAGACTATAGAAATGCGAACAAACATCTTGTAACACTGACCAACAGATCAGCAAACACTAAAGGCCTCAGTATACTTCAAAGTAACAAATTAGAATTTGGCGGATTCGCAAAGGCCGTTGAACTGCTGTCGAAAACAGTGCTGGGAACGAAAAAGTCACAGCAGGATGGAAACATAGCATAAACCCTGATGAAATAATCACAAAATCACAACTTATCTGCGGGGCAATTGTTGACTCTAGTGTTAAAGTAATTGTCAAGGCATTCTAAAAACTTCAAATAACAACAACATATCACAGAGGGATGTGTCCACTACACACCCACCAAATATCTTTTCAAGAAAATGTGAATAGGTATATTAATATACATCTCAAAGTCAGCTAATAAACAAAGTCTTGAAGGACTCAGGATTGTAGGGTTGTGGTCTAAATCCACGCCCTCAACCCAAGTGCCATTGACGTCATCCAGCCCTACATGTTTGAACCACAGAACTGTTCTTATACAGTTCTGTGGTTTGAACCATAGGTTTGAACCCGGCGAGGATTAATGCAATCAATTCAAAGTAAAATACAGTGCGGCTGCTATCAAGAGATAAATATCACACGCAAGCTCGCAATCAAAGTTAAGTTAACTTAAACGCTAAGCCGTTTGATCTAACGTTAGTCTATTTAAAGCAAGATAAATTGCAAGGCGACGTTTCACTAAATGCATGGTCCACACAAATTATTAAATAATGGCAGGTTTTATCGAGTTTTTAAAATTTATTTAAAGGCCCATTCATTAATTTCAGTTGCTAATCGAACGAAAATTACGTGCATGGCAACTTCGGTGGATAATGGTTCTCATCTATTTTTGTTACTGTAACCAGCCACTGAACAATACGACAAAACCATTTCCAAGGCATGGTTTATTTGGCTAAATCTTACCTATCTATTGTTTTTGATTATCATCTGACGAATGAGCAGTGCACCAAGTAAAAATGACACGTGATTGATTAGTTCGTTTCCATGCTGAGCTGTGCAAGGAGCAAGCTAATGTCACTAGCTAGCACCACGGAGTGATGGATAAAAAGGTGAAAGATTGGGAGAGGGATAAAATTGGTATAGGGATTAGGAGAGCGGGAAAAAATAAACACTTTAGCTAACTAACTATTCCAAATACAAATGCTGATAACGCGGACAACTATTTTCAAGGGCTAACAAAACGAGCGTTTGGTTCAGACTTCAGACAGGATTTCTTAGTGGGAGAGGACGGTTTTATTCGTCTCAAACTATGGGAGGAGTTATGTAATGAGATCAAAGTATGCATTGGTTGAGGTTTCATGTCTACGTCACCATGGACCCATTTCGCCATGGACCCAGCATACAGGAATAAAGAGATATAGATAGACTGAAATTTAACGAGATTGCAAAGTAATTTATTCCTCGCGCTTTATTGGTGCTCAATACAAACCTTAATAGCCATAAATAACGTGGTTATAAGCATATTACTGATTTTCCTTGACCGTCACTTTAAAAAAAAAAAGAAGACAACAGTGAGTAAAATCAATTGATCAAATGTAAAAAGGAGTTTCATTAAAGATGGTGGTCATACAAGTGCATCCTTGAACAGCTTCAGCAGGTCTAGCCTTGTTGACCAATGGCAGGTGAGGTTGTATTGGGGGACAGTGAATGAGGCAAGATTTTGACTAGTTCGGCCTAGCCACTGTGGCGATCAAATTTGTTTGAAGTATACTGAGCCCTTTACACCACCTGAAAGGACTGTTCTTCAACACTGTTCTTCAATCCCCCTCGCTTCACCCCCCCACTTACCCTCACTATGTTGGCTCCCTGCACTTCCACTGTGAAAGCTGTGGCAAGGGTCCGAGTATCCCGGGGGGAAGCCAGGGGGTGCGCTGGGGTATGCTGGGTAGGGAAATGGTTGCCCTCCCAGGGGCCAGGGGTTGGTGGCAGGTGGGGGCAGGGGGGCCAGGGTGTCCTGCTCTGAGCCCCCTCCGCTGGAGCCTTCGTTCAGATTTAGAGAAGCCATGTCTGACAGAGAGGACATAGCGGGGTTAAACTAAAGCACAGCATCGCAGGTCAGATACTCTGATTTTCACTATTACTGGAAGTAGCGCTATCACTGTTATCAGCAGCTAGGAACTAAAGTAAAGCCTCGGAGGACAAATATTCTGATCTTTACTATTACTTGAATTAACATTATCACTGTTAGCAGTAGTTAGGAGAGATTGCCTTAAGCAAAGCATCACAGATCTTCAATATTACTGGAACTAGCGCTATCAGTGTTAGCAGTAGCTAGGAGAGATTGCCTTAATGCTTTAAGCAATGCATCACAGGTCAGATATTCAGATCTTCACTATACCTTGAACTTGCTTTAAAGGGATAATTCGGAATTTTGGACATAATGTCTCAATTACGACTTACCCATGATGTAGTTGATTGATGGAAACCATTTTCAGCTAATTCCATGCTGTCCCTTCTTTTGGACATACACACGTTGCTAATGCTAGCGCAACTCTATGGCAACCGGTAGCATCCACTACCAAACGCACTTAAACACTCCACAGTGCACCCAAAGCAAATAAAATACGATGACAGTCTATCGGGGTTATTTTGAGTGTTTATACCATCATTTTTTAAGTCAAACTATTGTTGAATCCTTTAATTTGTGCTGACCTAATATTCTCTGTGGAAGTACGGCGGCGGAGCGAACGTGGCAATTGCAACTTGTTGCTCTTCTTTGTTGTTGTAGTCGACCAGTGCCGGCACTACATTCGTAGGTAACGTAAAGTGTCGTCGTATTTTATTTGCTTTGGGTGCACTGTGGAGTGTTTAAGTGCATTTGGTAGTGGATGCTACCGGTTGCCATAGAGTTGCGCTAACATTAGCCACGTGTGTATGTCCAAAAGAAGGGACAGCATGGAATTAGCTGGAAATGGTTTCCATCAATCAACTACATCATGGGTAAGTCGTAATTGAGACATTATGTCCAAAATTCCGAACTATCCCTTTAAGCAAAGCATCACAGATCTTCAATATAACTTGAACTAGCGATATCACTGTTAGCAGTAGCTAAGAGAGATTGCCTTAAGCAATGCATCACAGATCTTCAATATTACTGGAACTAGCGCTATCACTGTTAGCGGTAGCTAGGAGTGGCTGTCTTAATGAAGGCAAGGGCAGTACTTTGACACAGGTCGCCGAAGGTGTAGTAGCACTGCTCAGAGAAGGTGATCTTGTTGACGGTGTGCCTCAGGTAGCCGTGTTTCAGCAGGCTGCTGGCGTACTTCCTGGCGTCCCGCCGGTCCTTAAAGCCCTCCACCCGCGAGTACAGCCAGTCCACTACGTCTGCACCTGAGGGAGAGACGCTTAAACTACTTAGGGCCTGAATTACTAAGACCTTTAGGATGTACAAAACCTTTTTGCACACACGAAACTAATAATGCAACCAATGATTGGTGCAAAACAAATACCATGACCAATTGGTCATGGTGTTGGTTTTGTGTGTGCTAAAAGGTTTTGCACATGCTAAGGGTCTTAGTAAATGAGGTAGCTGCATTTCAATTAGGACATTGCTTAGAATTCTAAGATTGGCCACCATATGTTTTAAGTTAGTGTTTTAGTCTAAAGAAACAGATTTTCGTTGAATTGTTCAAAAGTCATTCCCAATGTTCATACTATAGGTAACAAAGTGAACACTAGTTATGGCAATATAATTGCCGCTTATTACCCCCTGCGTGCGTAGTGCAAGCAGGGTGTATTGTTTTCGCTCCTGTCCGTGTGTGCGTCTGTCTGTGTTTGTGTCCCAAGGTCAAAGTTTTAGACCCATGCATATTACGCTCAGGGTCGAGATTAGCACACGTGGGGGTGTAGCATCTCTCTGAGTGCCATTCTAGCTGTAGAATGGTTTTGTAATATGTTTAATGTTCACTAACTAAAAGTTTGGTTCACAGTGAAACACACAGCATCCCCCGCTCACTGGCTCTTACCGATAACGGCATTGGCGATGGTGATCTTCAGCCACATCCTGTCTCGAATTTCTAGGCCTGAATCCGGCAGCTGCATCACCTTGACGATGGTGGCCATGTCCGTCTTGCTGACAGACAATGGCAGGTCGTCAAACTCTGAGGGGTGTAAAGATAGAGCAGTCACCAATACAGCCTCAGCTTCACACTGTAAGCAGGAGGGCCCATTAGGGAGTCTCGGTGCAGCTGGTCTCAAATACACGGCTACAGGCCTACACACCAGTGAGATAAGTGGGATGAGCTCAATACTCTGCATTAGAGTGTATTACTACATTACTGCGTTAAAGAATCAGCCTTTGCTGTGTTGCTGTGCCAGACTGGGGGCGGTTGACTGTACCGTACTGCGGGTAGGAGCCAGTCAGTGCCGTGGTGTGGGAGATCCAGGCCGCAGGGTCTATGGGTCTTACAGGCTCAGCTGGAAAGATAGACACACACACAAATCCTATTAAAACACAGAACGAGGCACATCCTATTAAAAAAACAATACGAGGGACACGCTAGGAGGTGCATCCTTTTTAAAATAGTTCTCTTTCCTCAAGCTGACTGAAGCATTGCAAGTAATGGCATGGTGTGTTTGTGTGTCATTATGCGTTTGTACAAGTGTTTGTGTCAGGAACAATGTGTGTGTTGTAAGAGAAAGAGTGAGTGCGTGTGTCAGGGAGAATGTGCATTTCAGCATAGGTGAATGTGCGTGCATCAGCAATTTTTGTGCATGTGTGTGTGTGCCTGTCTGTGTGTATGTGTGTGTTGTGTGTGTGGGTGTGTGTGTGTGTGTGTGTGTGTGTTGTGTGTGCACAGCTGCGTATGTGTGCCAGAGAAAGTGCTCACCGCGGGGGATGGTGAAGTAGCTGCGAGGAGAGGGGTCCCAGCACTTAGCTACTGTCAGACTGATGGGACTGTGGGGACAAATACAGATACAGACAGTGAGCCTCTCTCTCCTGGCTAACATGTTATTTATCCAACCTGACATCCTCACTAAGGCCGTCCAATTAATCCGTGTCCCATTCATCCTACTGGGTCATTATATATACACTGCTTCCCCAGCCGGGCGCCTAGGCAACCTGCACATGTGACCGGAGATTCACACCTGCAGCCCCTCTGTAAAAGGAACAAAGCATTGCACATGCTGTATCGCCTCTGCTACACAATGAGACAGACTATAGGCTGTGGAAGTACGGCCGGCTGTAATGAGGGCCCTCTCTTTCCTACACCACTGCATCCTGCTCCCACCGAAACCCATTAATCAGGTGCTCCCAAAGCCCCACAGGTACCGCCCCACACACTGCCTGCAAATGTTTCCTTATATGGTCACTCTTAAAGGGCCACCCTACTCTGTAAGCCACAAAAATGCAAATTAGTTTTTTTTTAAGCAATGCAGAATATTTTTAACCATTTCTCCCTGATTTGTAATCGCCAGTCAGGCCGATCTCTGTTCCACCCAAAACTTGTGTACAGAGCCGTTCTGCTGAAGTGTGTCTGCTTACGAGTACCTATTTCCCACAGTACAGTACTATTATAATTAATAATATAGGCATTTAGCAGACAATGCACACAGCTTGTATTCTTTTTCATATAATCAATTTATATCGCTGGATATTTTACTGAAGCGATGCAGGTTCAGTACCTTGCTCAAGGGTACAATGACAATGGCTTGGCATAGTTAGTTATTTAACACCATTAGTGCTTTGGTGATGTTACGTACGTACAGTATGTACTCGCTGGTCTGGGAATGTTGTTAGCCAGACCTGGCACTGTATATGCACGTATGTTCTCCCACAGTGTAAGTCACTCTGCATAAGAGAGTTTGCTAAATGAATGCAATGTAATGTAACTTGAGTAAACCTGTTTGACATTAAACCATCATACCCCTCATTGGTATCATGTGTCACACCCCCACAGACAGCTAATGACAAAACCCAGGCTCAGTCATGTCATGGTTAAGCTCCCTGGGCCTGCCTGGTGGGACGACGGTCTCGTACCCGGTCTTGGAGACGATCTCCCGGAGGATCCTGACGGCGTCATCGTTGCTCATGTTCTCAAAGTTCACCTCGTTCACCTGTGTGTTAGAGCAGCTCGGTCATCCCTTCAGGTGGAAAATCTCATCAACCCGTCGCATTAAATAAAATGAAGAGCGCCGGTACGTCAGTGCTCATTCGCTATCCCGAGCACAGCGCGTACACGCCCTGTGGTGACTCCCAAGCGGGTCCACCGAATTCCAGTCCAGGGGGGTTTTTCAAACGTGCGTCTCGAGACAATCAATCACAGGCTTGGCTGCAGTTAAAATAGCTTTTGTTCTGGACAGTACAGCTCAATCACAGGCTTGGCTGCAGTTAAAATAGCTTTTGTTTTGGACAGTATAGATCCAACTCATTGGCGTAAAAGAAAACAAATAAAAAATTCATAATTTTACCGTTGTCAACAATATTATGTGTTTTGTATGGTGGACAAAAAAAAACATTTTGCCCAGGTTTGACTTTTTTCACATGGACAGCTCAGGTGCTTCTGAAAGTAAAGCGTGCTGGCAGCTCAGGTGCTTCTGAAAGTAAAGCGTGCTGGCACTTCTCACATGTGCATAAACAGCAGTTACATGGATTTCCTGAGCTTAAAGAGAGAGCAGGAGATAATGGTAAACCTATTCAAGATGTCCCTATGTTACAGCGTACAGCCTCCCCGAGGGATTAATTTAATCCAAACCAAATTGCATTTACGCTGGCATTTCATGGGGATTAACAGCCGCTCAGATTCCTCTGATCCGGGCCACACGTGTCCGCAAACAGCGCCTCACGCGGCCGAGGACGCGGAAGGTTTTTTAGGGAGCTACAAAAGAGAAACGTCTTCCTCGTTTTTTTCTTTACTTTGAGAAATGAACTTGGTTTTTTCCACCGCAGGCTTATGCGGCTTAATCGCTTTAGTGTGGTATCATACCCTCGCTGGCAGATAAATCCTGCGCTTTATTTTAAGCAGCTTTGCAGAGATGGGGTGTGCAGAGCGGACGGGATTTCACGATAGGGAGCCATCGGCATCCCCACAGGGAGCTGCAGGGTTGGGTTTCTTTTGTTGTTTTTTTTGGATTTTTTGTTTGTTTTAAAGGCACCTGAGAGGGGTCCTGGCAAGGCGCCCAAAAATACATCGAAACATTTTACAGACGACATGCAAAACCAACCCCAACGGCATCGCAATTCCGCTCACAGCCACCTTATTGAGCCTGCGTGTGGATTTCTGTTGCACATGCAGTATTTCAGGTGGCTTTCACTGAAAAATGTTGCAATACTGAGTGTATGTGTATGTAGGACTGGAGGACTCTGCAGCTCATATTAAAACATTCATCAAATGGCCAGTACATATATCAAAAGGGACATTATCAAGATGAAGAGGGACATGTAACACCAAACTTAATGACGTAGAGACGGTAGAGAGATTCATGGAGCGGATGTGTTCACAAAATCTTAACGGCTGGGAAAACTGGTTTGGCCAGGAAGAGTTGCTGTTTTCTTTCAAACTTCTCCATCTTTAAATACACATACTACCTAAAACTATAGTCCAAAAATGTTGTTCTTATTATGGCATCATTGAAAAGCTACTGTTACACAGTGTGGTCTGGAATTACCCATGAGTGTGTGGCATTCACTGCACACAGAGAGGTTATTTCTAAATGTACAGTATTAACCCCATATGGACATCCATATCAAAGTCTCTGCACCTCTGAATGGCACAAAAGGATGGCCCCCATCCCTCCTTCCCCTCACCTGTAGTAGCATGTCCCCCGGTTCGATCCGACCATCTGCCGCCACAGCGCCACCCTTCATGATGGAGCCTATGTAGATCCCGCCATCCCCCCGGTCGTTGCTCTGTCCCACGATGCTAATGCCCAGGAAGTTGTACTTCTCTGTGAGAGAGGAGCAGTCAGCGCACCAGGGGAAGATAGCTAGGGTTGGGGGTTATGGTTACGGTTAGAGTTGGGGATTGGATCGGGGTTGCGGTTAGGGCTGGCGTTGGGGATGGGGTTGGGTTTTGGGGCTAGGGTTAGAGATGGTGTTGGGGTTAAGGTTGGGTTTAGGGTTGGGGATGGGGATGGGGTTGGGTTTTGGGGCTAGGTTTAGAGATGGTGTTGGGGTTAAGGTTGGGTTTAGGGTTCGGGAAGGGGTTGGGTTTTGGGGCATGGGTTAGAGATGGTGTTGGGGTTACGGTTGGTGTTGGGATTGGTGTTGGGTTAGGAAAAATCTTTCTTTCCCAAGTTACCCCTTATGAGGGTCTGTTGGGAAAAAAAAATTTGCACTGGCTATTCCTTTAAGTAGGAAGAATTTGGTCCCTCTTGTGTTGAAGTTTTATGTGTGTTGGTTTAGTCCTATTGGGACTAAAGTTTTCTAATCCAGGGTTTTTCTGTCCAACGTCTGTCCTCTGGTGTCCAGTTCATACCCCCCAGTTCATTTCTAGTGTCCCAAGTCCATGGTGAAGGAAATGAGTCACTAGGTGTGTGTCCGTGCCCCTATGATTTTTAATGTTATACAAGTCTTTTGCTATTCGGGTCCTAATTGTATTCCCTGTCTCTCCTACATATTTTATATCAAAGTGATTGCACTTTATGAGATATGTGCAGTTGTATGTGTTGATTGTGTTTGTTTAATAAGGTATGTTGTGTTTGCAGTGTTGTTCTTGACTGTAGTGGACTGTTTGTAAAAATTGGGGTTGGGGTTGGTATTTGGGTTGGGGTTAGGGTTAGGTTTGGGGGGTTGGTTAGGGTAGGGGAGGGCACAACCAGGCCTTACCCATATTGAGAGTGACAGTGATGATGTTGAGGCTCATGGTGGAGTCCGTGATACTGCTGAACGAAGAGGACTGTAGAGGGAAGAGACAGTCGGAAGGATTTAGAGAACCTGACGACACAGTCTCACATCCACAACAAGCAAACGCAAAGCCAGGCGAACACATTCTCCCTCCAGCGCATTTAAACCAGGAGACAAAACGTCTGCATGGAAATGAGGGCGTGTGTGAAACTAGCGGCGAAACTCACCCTGTCGATTTTTGGTACTTTGTGCCGCCGGCGCCGCCGTTTGTGTCTCCGCATCAGCTGAGAGGAGGAACTCTGCTCCGTGGAGCTGCTGAGTCTGAAAAGGAGTCGACGAGGATTCAAGCAGACCCGTTTCCACTGAAACCCGATTGACTACTTTAATCTGGATTGAACCATCTGGGAATGAGCTAGCTAATGAGGAAACGCTAAAGTTTTTAGGCTGCCATACTCCTCCGTACTTTCTAACTGGCGGTTTTAAGGGAAAGGGGACATGGTGCTGACCTGCTGGCGTCCTCTTCCTCACTGTCGATGAAGGAGCTGGACTCCAGCTCGCTGCTCATCATGGAGGCGCTGTCGCAGCCCATGGCCGAGTCGCGGGCCGTTCTCTCCGTCTTGGAATGGCCATTCACCCGAGGGACTGAGGGAGATCACAGAACAACACAATGCTTTTGGATCCCGACTCTCCCAGCTCAAGAGTTCAACTAGAAAGGACAGGCTAGCAGGCCAAACTAGCAGATGAGGGAAAAAAGGATGAGGCTGGGCATTGAGCTGGTATCCTAGGTAGTTGTATGATAAAGTAAAATCAATGGATGTGGAGGTTGATGTGCACTGTAGCAAGGTTTGGGTTATGGTTTGTTTTGTCCAACTAAACTCTCCCAGGAGTTCATTCTCAAATAAATACCAATTACCTCTCTATTATTCCACTTGGATGTAGCCTATGTGAAAATGTGAAACTATAACTTAAGACCTACAGCATTGGAGAGCGATTAAATAAATCCAGAGGATATATTAAAAGGGAAATATGTATATAAAAAGAGAGAGATTTAGTAAAAAGGCCAGGGTACAGAGAGGGAGAGATATGAGGGACTCGTCTTGAATGGGAAAAGGATTTATATTACGCATAAAAGAAATTCTAATTTTACATCAAATGAAAAGTGGTTTTTCAGCTGTACTCATTTCAGCTCAAGTTTCATATTAAATATTTAAAAGGATGTACATATGGGGAAAAAAAAAAACCATTGGTCCACTGAGGCTTGTTCTCTCCCTGTGAGATCGATCTTTTCCGAGAGATGACAGCTAAGACCACTCATGTTCCGGTTCACGTTCTCTGAAAGCTGACCCATTACATACACCGCTTCCCCCCTCTCCTGTACGTACAGCTCCGTGGGCGTGGCTGTGCCTCGGGGTGGCACCGGATTGGCTGGAAGGCTCTGACAAGGCGGCGAGGTCGCTGGGTGCCCTGCTGGGCCTGGGGTCTCCGCGGGCGGCCAAAACATTCCAAAAGTGTGGAGGTACCCATCATTTGCTCCCCCCCCCCCCCCCTTGCCCTACAATGAACAGTCTACACACACACTCACTGCAGTCTCTGAGCGGTGCTCAGCCACACACAGGCATACCTGGTCCCATTCCAGCATGTTTGAAACACAGAGCAACAAAAACCGCACACACACATGCACACACAAACGCACGCACACACGCGCACACACACACACACACACACACACACACACACACACACAGATGTGCGAGCAGCAGCAGTCCCCTTAATAGCTCCGCTGCAAAGCAGACATTCAACTCATCCCAACAGACCGCTCACTCATGTCCCATGCTCTCATAATTGCTTTGCCTTTCATTATGACCATGCGGAGAATGGGTATGCACCCACTGGCCAGCCGCCGGCTCCAGCTCTCATCTACAACAACAACAACAGGAAGAAAAAGAGAGGGGCAGAGGGATAAGGAGAGAGAGAAGGAGGGGAGATAATGACAGAGAGAGAGAGAAAGGAGGTGTAACACACTCATTTGCATTCAATGGTTTTTTTCTCGCCCGAATGGATTTTGGAAATGCGGCACATTTGCACTGGGAAAATGGCTGCTTGCAAATGATTCATTCAAATCTGGACACAGCTGGTTTGCATCCAGAAGACTGAAAATGCACTTGGATTTCTCTGGGTAATGCAACTCAATAACTGCACAGAACACTGTCAAGAAGAGCCATTCATTACAGAAAAATATTGCAGACACTGCAATGAAATTACACTGGAAGTGCTCAATAAATCATATTCGTTTGTGGAGGCTTGTAACAGCATAAAGCCATTCAAAAGACCAATGCAGCCATTTTGAGCAAAAAACATCAAATAACTGTCCTGTTTGGTTGCAATTTGAAGGCATTTCATCGTGTCCTTTATTTTTTTACTCTACTGGGAAAAGCCAAAATTTGCATTATGTACCCATACGTGATAGAACCAGGCATTAAATTAGATTATTTATTTTCTTGCATGACACCTCTATCCAGGGCAACAAACATTACATTTTATATTTACTGAAGCTATTCACGCCAAGTACCTTGCTCAGGAGCAGAAAAGCATTGACCCACTATGTATATAAGCCAGAAAATGTCTGGTTCCATGTCTGATTTACCAAACTATCCCAAATAATATATGAGCTGCTTGCCACTAGCTTTTATTTACTTGTACTACAAGGGAACTCGAATGAAGCATTAAACTCATAATATAGCCTAACTGCTGTGTAATACATATGTCACTGCAAACAGGCTGTAACATGTAATGACTGCTTTGTGGGAGTTAACTTGTTAATTGTGCTTTTGACACTGCTCTACAAAAATCAAGCATTATCCTTTGTTCTAGAACCTCTGGCTTAGAAAAAAAGGCTAATTGTTGAAGCGTCAGCGTATTTTCTTCTTTTTTTACAAACTTTGGTTTGTTCTGTAAATTAATGTCCAGAATCCTGCTTTAACAAACCTGTTGAGATTTGAATGAGAGCAAAGGACTGAGCTGCATGACTATTTCAACATTCCTGGATTTATTCCCTCAAACTGACCGACTGACATATAGCAGGTACCCATACTGCCTAATATATACAGGGTCTAGTCTACTTATACATTTGGATAGTTATTGAAGCAATTTAGATTAAGCACTTCCCTTGCTCAAGGGCACAACAGTACTGACACACCTGAGATTCAAACCTGTAACCGTCAGATTAGTCAATTTTCAAACTATAGAGCCAGTAGGCTACATCCTGACCTAAGGAGGAGAATAAATTTGTCAATTAAAAAAAAATTATAATAAAATAATTATTTTTAAAATAGAAGTGAGCTAGTGTAATGCATAAAACCCATATCCGACAATAGGCCCTGCATTAAATTTGGACAATTGGTGTAGTTCAGAAAATTATTTTTCATACACACACACCCACAATTGGAAACGTTGTTTTAAAGCAACATATACGTTTACATGAAACTACAATTTACTCCGGATCAGTTATCACGCAGCTCACTCTCGTAATTTAGGCTAATGCCCAAACTTTAAAGGGGCTACAGTTCTACTGTGACATCGCTGTTGGGATCGGGTTTCTGAAACGCAAGGATATTTCAGGTGAACTTCAAATTTTTTCCTCAAATGGCCATTGTTAAGATACAACTAAGTAGGATAGCAACTTTGAACTGTTTAACAACCAACCTAATTGAGTGATCTATTTTTCAACTTGAATACTTTTAATTACAAATCACTCCATAATTTTACTGCAGGCCTAAAGCACCCCAGTGACAGTGCCTCTGGAATAAGCTCTATGTAGCCTATACATGAAATTGCACTGGAATTATTTAATTAATGTAACAATTAAGTTTCACAATTTTGCAACATCAGTAGCCTACCGATCGATGTCAGATAACGCTACTTTTTAACTGTAACTGCCAGATATACAGGATATAGCATAATTGTTGTTTAGGACAGTGCTGCACTTGATACATTTTGATAACAATAACGGTAGGCTACGGCAATATCGAGTCAGTACCACCGCCAGTGATAATATAATGTAGATATAATGTAGTCTCCCGTCGACATTAGTGGGCCACGGGGACTTATAAACGCAACATATGCAAATTAATTTGAATGTAATTTCAGCCTGAAACCATCTTAATTCGCACCTCAGAAAATCCGCTTATGGTTTTATATAAGGAGTTGTCTTTCTTGTACAGCGATATTCTGTAAACTAAACACGAAAATAAAAAAAGAACAAAACGGACAACTGGTCGGAAAAAACGTATATCCTTCATAAACTACTGTAACACCACATTGTGGAACGGGTTAATACAATGACAGCGAACGTTATGTTTAATAGTCAAGTTACGTTCACTCTTTAAAGCATGACGTTCCAATGTAATCGCGATTTATTTTGCACATTCATCCCACTAGTATATACCATAATAATAACAAGGAAAAACACACTTACATTATTCATCAAGCAACACGGTATGCTTAAAACAAATATCATCTCCTCTCTCTCTGGCAGTTGAATATATCACAGTTCGGGAAAAGAAATCGAGTCTTACCTCAAACGAAGGCGGTGGAGTCTACAACTATGCTGAAGCTCTGCGCTTTAAAATCTGATCGCACGCACAGGGTCGGGAGCGTACTCGGGGGCCCCCACCACCCATTACTCGCCCACACTCGGAATCAGCTTTGACTTTGACCAATAGAATACTGTCATTTCGTTTCGCTCATTTCTTACCCCGGCTCGTGAGCGCGCCGCACGAGAGCAGGGATGTCAGGGTCTGCGAACAGGAAATATCAACCTCCGCCGCAGGTGCTCGTGCCAACAGGTGATTTATAGATTAAGCCTCGCCGCCGGCCGTGAAACTGAGAGCTTCAATTTTTCTGCCCTCTCCCAGTTTCCTACTCGACACCCACACAAATGCCGCGCTATGGTCTTGGAAAGACACCAAACATCCAGTTTCGAGGAGATGAACCATATCCTCAGAGAGAGTAAGATGCATCAGACTGGTACTGGTAGATACACAAGCCCTACAAATTCCCTGGTATGAGCGGTTATGTTTTCAACGACGCGTCAATTATGACATTATACATTCTGCAATTACACTACTCACAAAAAGTTAGGGATATTCGGCTTTCGGGTGAAATTTCAGGATGAACCTAAAATGCACTATAACCTTTACAGGTGAAATTAATTTGACCTTCTCTAAACCTTTGAATGCACATGTCCAACTATTCAATGTTTCAGTACTTTTTGCACAACTTGCTGTTCTCTAACAAGGAGCTGAACGGCAAAATTCACAACAGGTGTTTGATCCATGAATCGACCAATAAATTTCCTGGTTCAATTAGAATTGGTATTTAAACAGTCCTCTTCATCATGCTGTTCACATTTTGACATCATGAGACCAAGACGACACCTAACAATTGATCAACAGTACCTCGCCATTGCGAGGCTTCAAACAGGATGTTCTCAGAGGGAAGTGGCCACTGAGCTTAGAGTGTCACAGAGTGTCATCAGCAGGTTGCAACAGAGATACAGAGAGACTGGAAGAGTCACAGAAAGGCATAGAAGTGGACGTCCTTTGGCCACATCCCACACTGATGACCGCTTCATTGTGAACAGTGACCTGCGGAACCGGATGATGAATGCCACTCAACTCCAGGCACATTTAAGGGAGGTGAGAGGCACCCAAGTGTCACGTCAGACCATTCGAAACCGTTTACATCAGCGTGGTCTGCGTGCTAGACGACCTGCAAGGGTACCTGACCACACCACCAGGCACAGGCGTCATCGTCTTGCATGGGCCAGGGAGCATTTACGCTGGACGAGGGACCAATGGGTCTCAGTGCTGTTCTCTGATGAAAGTCGATTCACGTTGAGCTGAAATGATGGCCGCCAACAATGTTGGAGACGTCAAGGAGAGCGCTATGCATCAGCCACTGTTGTCACCAGACGACCCTTTGGTGGTGGCGGTGTTACAGTGTGGGCAGGTGTGTCTAGTCAATACAGAACTGTCCTACACTTTGTGAATGGTACAGTGACAAGCCCATACTACCTGAATAACATCATTAATCCAGTCATTGTGCCCCTGCATGAACAACACAGGCCTAATTTCATCTTCATGGACGACAATGCTCCAGCTCATCGAGGTCGCATCATTAGGGAAAGGCTGCTGGAGACTGGGGTACCTCAAATGGAGTGGCCTGCACTTTCTCCAGACCTGAATCCCATAGAAAACCTATGGGATCAGCTGACTCACCGTGTAGAGGCTCGTAACTCTGTACCCCAGAACCTCAATGACCTGAGGGCCGCCCTTCAAGAAGAGTGGGATGCCATGCCTCAGCAGACAATAAGTCGACTTGTGAACAGCATGAGACGTCGTTGTCAAGCTGTAATTGATGCTCAAGGGCACATGACAAGTTATTGAGACATTGACATTTTTGTTGTGGTATACCCACCACTGTTGTTGGCTTTTGTTTCAATAAATTGTTTGAGATGAGGAAATCACCATTGCATGCTTCTACTTAAATGCCCTACTTTCATGATACGTATAATATCACTGTAGCGTGAACTTACATTTTCCATAAATTTCACCCGAAAGCCAAATATCCCTAACTTTTTGTGAGTAGTGTAAGTTATTGAAACGCAACAGGGAGGAATTCTTGGCACTTAAACTTCATTCGTTTTATTGTAGCAAGTAAACGTAAAAACAGCCAGACAGCAGTTAATGGGACACATTATATTTAATAGCCAATCTAGCACAATGTTTCTTTGTTGTCTACAACACGTTAATAGGGAAATACTTCACCACAAAATAGCGCAGTCGTTTTCCTCATAAAAATGATCAAAGAATACATTGCAAGTTTTGTAATGGTACATTATTCATCAAGGATGGAAATTTCACATTGGTTTGCTTAATGCTTAACTATCAGATTTATTGTGAACGAATGGGTTGAACAAAATTATTAGTCCAACCAGCCTAAAAATCACCTTCCAATAGACAAACAGTAAACAGGCTGTGATTAAAGTAGTTTGACTCTGACAATTGACAATTAAACTTATCCTCTGACAAAAACATTCTTTTGCCTCCTGGCCCTGAATCCACTGTACAGTATGCAATCAGCCAAACTATGCCTTATTTATCCATTTTGAAGTACTAATGACATTCAAACTGGATGCTTTTAGCACGGTAAACATATTACTTTACCATTAACGTCACCACCAGCTCCACCACTATGTTAAAACTGTACCAGACCCTAACTATTGCAAAAAAAATAAATAAATAAAACTTCTGAATTAGTTGAGATGTTTTTCTGTTTCCTTCATGGAAGTAGATCCGATTAGATGAAATGAGATCTACGCCTTTGGTTGTCTTACAATAAAATATACTCTAAAGAGTCTATATTGGGCCAACAGTGTAATGTTCCGCCCCATTCCTGTTCGTTTTCCGTGTTTTCCTGTTTTCCCTCCGTGTCATGTTGGATCCCTTTGTCCGTGTTTTCCCCGCTGCTACGGACTAGGCGTTTCCTTCCCTGACTTGTTCGTCTGGTTTTCTGTTTTTACTTCCGCCTTTCACTCCTCTCCCTCTCGTTGCATGCATTCCTCACCTGGTGTTTAGTAATCACTCCCGTTTAATTTCCACACCTGCTCCTTATTTAGGTTTTCATTAACGTCACTATTTATACCCACGGCTGGCTGCCAATCGGCGCCAGTTCGTTAACTATCCTCACTCTGTGTTTGGTTTTGTCGTTCGTGGTCTTCTACGGTTCTGCTCGCTTGGTTGTGGGAATTAAATCCCCTTACAGCGTGTAGTTCGTCTGAAACTACAGTGTGGTAGTTACCCTCCGTGAAATTCCTGTGTTTCATGCAGCTAACCTGTTTTCCCTCTAAACCTCCAGTTACCCAGTCTACCGTGGCAGTGTTCGTTCTCCCTTTGTTTGTTTTGTGTGTTGCGGTACCTCCACCTTCAGCTCACGTAGGATTCCGTGTGGCACTCCGATCCTGGCTACCCTCCAGCTGTTCCTGTCCGGCCGAAGCCGCCCACAACGTCTTCGGTTACGGTTCCGGGAGCACTGGAGACCGGCCAGATCCTACCGGACCTACCTAAGCTACGCCGCACTACCCAGCACTACCATCCAGTGAGAACCTCCCGGTCCTTCCCGTGCCTACTTCCAAACTAATCCCCCTCTGTTTTGTTTTGACCAGTACCGGTGTAGTCATCCCGGTCCAGTTCCAGTCCTGCCGTAGTGAGTCGCCCACCTACCTGTCCAGTCCAGGCGTGAGTCACGCATCTTCCGATCCAGTCCAGTTCTGGCTTGGAACAAACCTGTTCCTGAGCCCATTGTCCAGAGTGGACCTCCCGGTCCAGTTCCAGTCCAGTCCAGGTGTGAGTTGTGCACCTACCGATCCAGTCCAGTTCCGGCTTGGAACAATCCGTTCCTGACCGCGTTTCCTGAGTGGACCTCCCGGTCCAGTTCCAGTTCCAGTCCAGTCCAGGTGTGAGTGTGCACCTACCGATCCAGTCCAGTTCCGGCTTGGAACAATCCGTTCCTGACCGCGTTTCCTGAGTGGACCTCCCGGTCCAGTTCCAGTCCAGTTCAGGCGTTGCCTACGCCTGGAGTCCAGTCCAGTTCCGGCTTGGAACATTCCGTTCCTGATCTTCCGTTCCAGCTCCGGCTTGGAGCAGTCCGTTCCGGGCTTGCTGACTTTACCCTGTGTGATAACGTGTTTGCCTTTCCTGTACAGTTTTGGGACTACCCCAACACTTAGTTTATTAAAACAACCCTTCTCTGTGAATCTGTCTCCTGGTCGTTGCACTTGGGTTCGTCTCGTATTGGGTTCGTAACAGAACAAACTGGCCCAAAAACATGGACCCAGCCGACCTGGATCAGATTCGTCACGCCTTCTCCTGCCAATCTGCGGTCAGCGACCAACAGGGCCGTCGTTTGGATGACGTATTGGAGGTGCTGAGGGGCATCACTGAGCAAGTGGCACAGCTATCCCTTCACCAGCCGCTTCCGCGAATTCCTGTGGGCCCTACACCTCCCGCGCCGGATCCTCCGGTCGATCCTCCTGCTGCCACTTCTTTTCGAGAGCCTCGCGTTCAACACCCTGAATTATACCGTGGGGGATTGGGCAAATGTCGCGAGTTTCTCATGAAGTGCGACATTGTCTTCCGGATGCAGCCCTCCTCCTTCGCCTCCGACCCATGTAAAATCGCCTTCATCATGAGCAGCTTGGGAGGAAGTGCCCTGGAGTGGGCTACATCCATTTGGGACAGCCAGGTCGCGCTCTGCAACAACTTCGCTGCCTTCACCGCCGAGATGCGGCGTGTGTTCGACCACCCTACCTGCGGGCGAGACGCTACTCAGCGCCTTCTTCAAGTCCGTCAAGGAAGTCGCAGCGTCGCAGAGATGGCGATCCAATTCCGTACCCTCGCTGCGGAGTCCGGGTGGAATGACACCGCCCTTCAGGGGGCCTTTCGCCAGGCACTCGGCGAGGAGCTAAAGGATCAACTTGCCACTCGTGAAGAATCCACTTCACTCAATAGTCTTATTAGTCTGGCTATAGCTATTGACAACCGTCTCCGCATCCGGTCCCGTGAGCGAGGGGGGAACTCCGGTCATCATGTACATATCCGTCCACACTCTTCTGCTGCAGGATCCAGAGCGGCGTCTGGGGTCTCCGAGGAGGAGCCTATGCAACTGGGCAGAGTTGCGGTCAGCGCTGAGGAGCGCCAACGTCGCCTACGCTCTAGATCCTGCTTCTACTGCGGCAAGCCTGGCCATCAGATCGCCTCATGCCCGATTCGCCCAAAAGAATAGGCTCGCCAGTTAAACTGGGCGTACTGACGAGCCCCATCATACCTAGCCATGCAGCTCAGAACCGCCTTGTTTTCAAGGTCACTCTCCTGTGGAGGGACAAGTCCGAAGTTTCGTCGGCTCTCATCGACTCTGGAGCCGACGCTAACTTTATGGACATCTCCTTCGCCAGGAGGGCCGGCATCCCCACCGAAGCTCTACCCTCTCCTATCACAGCCCTCGCCTTAGACGGTAGGAGTCTGGGGTTAGTGACCCACTCCACCGTTCCCATTCAGCTAGTACTATCCGGAAATCATCGGGAGAGCATTCAACTCCTTCTCATCAACTCCAAACAGTCATCTTTAGTTTTAGGTCAGACCTGGCTCCGCCTTCACAACCCTCATATCGACTGGCAAGCCGGTCGTATTCTGGCGTGGAGTGGCCACTGTTTGGCTAGCTGTCTTCGTTCCGCTCTGCCCCCTCCGGGGTCCAAGGATCCCAGCACCAACTAACCCGAACCCGACCTTTCCAACGTCCCTGAGCAATATCACGACCTCTGCCAGGTCTTCTCCAAATCACGCGCCCTGTCCCTACCTCCTCACCGGCCTTACGACTGCTGCATCGACCTGCTGGCAGGAGCCAAGCTTCCGTCTGGTCGCCTTTACAGTTTGTCGGGGCCGGAGAAATTATCCATGGAGGAATACATTCACGGGTCCCTCGCCTCAGGCATCATCCGTCCCTCCTCTTCTCCTGTTGGTGCTGGGTTCTTCTTCGTGGGGAAGAAAGACGGCTCACTACGGCCCTGCATCGACTACCGGGGTCTAAATCAAATAACCATCCGCAATAAATATCCTCTTCCCCTCATAAACACCGCTTTTGAACCCCTCTCGCAAGCCGTCATTTTCACCAAGCTCGACCTCCGTAACGCGTACCACTTGGTGCGTATACGGGAGGGGGATGAATGGAAGACTGCCTTCAATACCCCGTTAGGCCACTATGAGTACCTGGTGGTCCCCTTCGGCCTTACTAACGCCCCCGCAGTCTTCCAGGGCATGGTGAATGACGTGCTGCGAGACCTGTTGGGGAAGTCCGTCTTTGTTTATATTGATGACATTTTGATTTTTTCCAAGTCCCCACAGGAGCACATTCTGCATGTCCGGGAGGTTCTCCAGCGTCTCCTTGAAAATCAGCTCTTTGTCAAGGCGGAGAAATGCTCATTCCACGTCTCCTCAGTCCCATTCCTTGGCTTCATCATCGAGGAGGGCAGCATCCGGGCGGATCCTGTCAAGATCAAGGCGGTGACAGAATGGCCCCAACCCACCTCCCGTAAGCACCTTCAACAATTTCTCGGTTTTGCTAATTTTTATCGCAGGTTTATCCGTAACTACAGTGTCATTGCTGCTCCCCTTACCAAACTCACCTCTACTGCCCTTTCTTTTTCCTGGAACTCCGAGGCCCAGCTAGCGTTTGAGCGGCTCAAAACTCGGTTTTCATCAGCTCCCATTCTTTGTCACCCTGATCCCTCCCGACAATTTATTATTGAGGTGGATGCCTCCGACACCGGCGTGGGGGCCATTCTGTCCCAACGAGCCGCCTTGGACAACAAACTCCATCCCTGTGCTTTCTTCTCCCGGAGGCTGTCCTCCGCTGAACGAAATTATGATGTCGGGGATCGGGAACTTCTCGCCATCAAGCTGGCTCTTGAGGAGTGGCGCCACTGGCTGGAGGGGGCAGGTAATCCTTTTGTTGTTTTGACTGACCACCAAAATTTAATTTATTTAAAAACTGCTAAAAGGCTTAATGCCAGACAGGCTAGATGGTCATTATTTTTTGCCCGCTTTAATTTTTCCTTGTCTTACCGCTCCGGTTCCCGCAATGTCAAGGCGGATGCCTTATCCCGTGTTTTTTCCCTTCCCTCCAGTCCTGCTGAACCGGAGCCTATTCTACCGGCGTCCTGTGTAGTGGCTGCGGTCTCCTGGAAGATCGAGGAAATTGTGAGGTCCGCCCAGACTTCCCACCCTGACCCCCGCAGTAACCCTAACTCCTCCCTGTTTGTTCCCAACTCCGTCCGCTCCCAGGTCCTGGAGTGGGTTCACGCCTCCTGTCTGGCGTGTCACCCAGGTGTTGCCAGAACGACCACCCTCGTCAGGAGGAGTTTTTGGTGGCCCACGCTTAAGGAGGATACCCGTGCCTTTGTCCTGGCCTGTGCTGTGTGCGCCAGGAGCAAGGCATCCCACCAGCCTCCCTCCGGTCTTCTCCTTCCCCTCCCTGTCCCGGGCCGTCCTTGGAGCCACATCGGCGTGGACTTTGTCACCGGTCTGCCATTGTCAGAGGGTAATTCCGTAATTCTGACAGTGGTGGATCGGTTCTCCAAGGCGGTTCACTTTATTCCCCTTCCCAAACTCCCGTCCGCCCTCGAAACTGCGGAGCTCCTGGTTTTACATGTGGTCAGGCTGCACGGGATCCCCTCCGACATTGTGTCTGACCGTGGGCCCCAATTCTCCTCCCAGGTTTGGAAGGCGTTCTGTGTAGCCCTGGGGGCCTCGGCTAGTTTGTCGTCGGGTTTCCATCCCCAGTCTAACGGCCAGGCAGAGAGGGCGAACCAGGACCTGGGGGCCGCCCTGCGGTGCGTCACCGCACGCAATCCCGCCTCCTGGAGCCGTTTTCTCCCCTGGGTAGAGTACGCTCACAACTCCCTTAAAAGTGCGTCCACAGGGTTGTCCCCGTTCGAGTGCTCATTGGGTTACCAACCCCCTCTCCTGTCGGCCCAGGAGGCCGAGGTAGCAGTCCCCTCTGTTAGATCCCACCTCCTTAAATGCAAACGCATGTGGAGACTTGCACGCACCGCACTCCTGCGCTCCAATTCCCGTTCCCAACGTCTGGCGGACCTTCACAGGACCGCAGCCCCTAAGTATAGGGTCGGTCAGCAGGTCTGGCTCTCCACGTTTAACATTTCCCTTCCCTCTTCCTCTAAAAAACTTCGGCCCCGTTTTATTGGTCCCTTCCCTATTGTTTGTTTAATCAACCCAGTTTCGGTTAAGCTCTCCCTCCCTGCCTCCCTCAAAGTTTACCCCGTTTTTCATGTTTCTCAAATAAAGCCTGTCGCCTCCAGCCCCCTCAGTTCCTCTACCCTCCCTCCTCCACCTGTCCGGGTCATCGACAACGCCCCGGCCTACACGGTGGACCGTATTATTGACATCCGCCGTAAGGGTCGGGGTTTCCAATACCTCGTTGACTGGGAGGGGTATGGGCCTGAGGAGCGGTCGTGGCTCCACAGGAGCCTCATCCTGGATCACTCACTGATCCAGGATTTCCACAAACGCTTCCCTCACAAAACCAGGCCACCAGGTACGCCAGGAGGCGTACTTTGAGGGGGGGGTACTGTAATGTTCCGCCCCATTCCTGTTCGTTTTCCGTGTTTTCCTGTTTTCCCTCCGTGTCATGTTGGATCCCTTTGTCCGTGTTTTCCCCGCTGCTACGGACTAGGCGTTTCCTTCCCTGACTTGTTCGTCTGGTTTTCTGTTTTTACTTCCGCCTTTCACTCCTCTCCCTCTCGTTGCATGCATTCCTCACCTGGTGTTTAGTAATCACTCCCGTTTAATTTCCACACCTGCTCCTTATTTAGGTTTTCATTAACGTCACTATTTATACCCACGGCTGGCTGCCAATCGGCGCCAGTTCGTTAACTATCCTCACTCTGTGTTTGGTTTTGTCGTTCGTGGTCTTCTACGGTTCTGCTCGCTTGGTTGTGGGAATTCAATCCCCTTACAGCGTGTAGTTCGTCTGAAACTACAGTGTGGTAGTTACCCTCCGTGAAATTCCTGTGTTTCATGCAGCTAACCTGTTTTCCCTCTAAACCTCCAGTTACCCAGTCTACCGTGGCAGTGTTCGTTCTCCCTTTGTTTGTTTTGTGTGTTGCGGTACCTCCACCTTCAGCTCACGTAGGATTCCGTGTGGCACTCCGATCCTGGCTACCCTCCAGCTGTTCCTGTCCGGCCGAAGCCGCCCACAACGTCTTCGGTTACGGTTCCGGGAGCACTGGAGACCGGCCAGATCCTACCGGACCTACCTAAGCTACGCCGCACTACCCAGCACTACCATCCAGTGAGAACCTCCCGGTCCTTCCCGTGCCTACTTCCAAACTAATCCCCCTCTGTTTTGTTTTGACCAGTACCGGTGTAGTCATCCCGGTCCAGTTCCAGTCCTGCCGTAGTGAGTCGCCCACCTACCTGTCCAGTCCAGGCGTGAGTCACGCATCTTCCGATCCAGTCCAGTTCCGGCTTGGAACAAACCTGTTCCTGAGCCCATTGTCCAGAGTGGACCTCCCGGTCCAGTTCCAGTCCAGTCCAGGTGTGAGTTGTGCACCTACCGATCCAGTCCAGTTCCGGCTTGGAACAATCCGTTCCTGACCGCGTTTCCTGAGTGGACCTCCCGGTCCAGTTCCAGTCCAGTCCAGGTGTGAGTGTGCACCTACCGATCCAGTGCAGTTCCGGCTTGGAACAATCCGTTCCTGACCGCGTTTCCTGAGTGGACCTCCCGGTCCAGTTCCAGTCCAGTTCAGGCGTTGCCTACGCCTGGAGTCCAGTCCAGTTCCGGCTTGGAACATTCCGTTCCTGATCTTCCGTTCCAGCTCCGGCTTGGAGCAGTCCGTTCCGGGCTTGCTGACTTTACCCTGTGTGATAACGTGTTTGCCTTTCCTGTACAGTTTTGGGACTACCCCAACACTTAGTTTATTAAAACAACCCTTCTCTGTGAATCTGTCTCCTGGTCGTTGCACTTGGGTTCGTCTCGTATTGGGTTCGTAACAAACAGAGACACAATATACTGACAACTGTATCAAAACTGATCATCACTAAACAGGTTCTTGCATTCCCTCGGCAGTATTTTAGGTCAATTCTAGCTTTCTGGAGAGCCCTCAGAGAAAACCTTTCACTTGCCAATTCCATATAGTGTCAGTTCATTTACAGACCTCCAAGTCATGCAAAAGATATCACTGAGTTCTGTGTTCCTAGTAGCAAGTTCTCACCTGACCAGATTGACATTCAATCCAATTATCCTGTCTCTGGTATAGCATCATTATTTCCTTTGAGATCCCTGTGATATCATTTATGACCTTGTGTTATCTGTATTACATTTAATTACTTTGATGAGTAGAGCCGGTAGAGAAAACCAAAAACTGATTGTTTATGGTGCCATATTTTTGTTAACTTAAAGAAACTCAGCAAGCTTTCTTCACATTGGCTACAGTTTTGTCGTTTTCATGTACGATATTCTCCATCACCATCTTATGTACTGTGGGCTCCTTTCCTAAAGGCATCTACTCAAATGGTACTATGGGTAGTACCAGGACTGTCCTGGTAAAGCCTTTTGGACCTACATTTTATTTTTTAGAGGACCCAGTTTAAACATTACAGGACATGTTAATCAGTTTTATATGCCAGTACAGTGCATGTGTGTGTGTGTGTGTGTGTGTGTATTTACATATATGCATACCCACATACATATATTAAATAATCATGTATGCAAGTGTGTGTTTACTGATTATAATGTGCATCTGTGTGTTTGCTGATGAATGTGTCTATTAGTATTTGTCCGTGTGTGTGTTTGCTGATGAATGTGCTTACGTGTGTGTGTTGACTAAAGGTAATCGGGAATGAGATACAAATACTCCCTCATGTTGAACACAAATCTGAGCCAGCATTCAGTGATGTGTAATATTACTGATGGTCACTCAAGTTGAATAGTGAGTTAATAAACACAATTCAGAGATCTTAACTTTTCCCATGAGCAAACCGCATCTAGAGAGACCCACCCTCTTCCCACATCTCTCATACATATTATGAGGTTTAAAATAATACATAGTACTATAAGCTATCATCTTATTCCAGCAGAATTAATCATTTTGCCATGTAATGTCTTGGATTTTTCCAAAGGCTAATCTACTTTTGAAGTAATAAAGAAACGTCGTAATTCATTTTACAGGCAATGTAATCCTTTTCCAGTTCTACTCCTGAAGCAAGGCATAAACAGCCATCTGGGGGAAGCGTCTAAACACTGCGCCGTGTGAAATATTTAGAACCTCCGCCTCCTGGTACAAGCCCCTTTGTTTGTTTTTTTTGTTGTTTTTCTGTTCCCGCATTTGCTATTTTTACCATATTTTACAAGTGTGTTACAGGAAGGAAAACTCGTGTGAGAATTCATCTGTTTCTCAGGAGCTGCAGGGGCCCCACTTCCTGGCATTTTTAGTTAATTAGCGGCAGCGTGTTAGCGAAGGCCGGCGGCCTGCCCGCTGGCGGCGGGGGTGAGAAGAGCAACTCGGGTGATAATTACTCCTTTCTGCACCTCAGCAGCAGACTCCACTCTCAGTCAGAGATGCAGTGATTGATCTGGCAAAAGATGCTTCCCTTTGACATATTAACTTATATTTCCCCTAGAGCCAATCCCATGCACCTGCCCCCCCCCCCACTCCTTCAGACTCAGGTTGGGGGGCTGAGTTGTTGTGACAGCTCACAGATCATAAGTGGGGGGACAGGGTGGGAGGTTTTTTCTTTCTTGAGAGCTGGGTCCCCTTATTCAGAAAAATAAACAGAGTAACTCTCGCAGGGCTTGCTTGTAATCCATGGTTACTCAACTCATGGATTTCGGTGCTCATATCCAGCTGGTTTCCCATCTTTGAACCACTTGTACTCAGCTGGGGAGGGCGGAAAGCCAAACCACCTCAGCCATGGGAAGGATTTGTTGAATCAGGTGTTTAAGTGCCTGGCAGCATGGAAAGATCAGAGATCACAGCATGGAAAGACCATAGAGACCATAGCATGGGGAGAGTATAGAGATTATAGCATGGAAAGACCATAGAGACCATAGCATGTGGAAAGTATAGAGATCCTAGCATGAGAAGAGCGTAGAGATCACAGCATGAAAAGAGCACAGAGATCATAGCATGGGGAGAGTATAGAAATCATAGCAGGGAAAGACCATAGAGATCATAGGATGGGGAGAGTACAGAGATCATAGCATGGAAAGAGCACAGAGACCATAGCATGGAAAGACCATAGAGATCATAGCATGGGGAGAGTATAGAGATCATAGCATGGAAAGAGCGTAGAGATCACAGCATGAAAAGAGCACAGAGATCATAGCATGCGGAGAGTAGAGAGATCATAGCATGGAAAGAGCATAGAGATCATAGCATGGAAAGAGCGTAGAGATCACAGCATGAAAAGAGCACAGAGATCACAGCATAGAAAGACCATAGAGAGCATAGCATGGAAAGAGCATAGAGATCATAGCATGGGAAGAGCATAGAGATCATAGCAGGGAAAGACCATAGAGATCATAGCAGGGAAAGACCATAGAGATCATAGCAGGGAAAGACCATAGAGATCATAGCATGGGAAGAGCATAGATATCATAGCATGGGAAGAGCATAGATATCATAGCATGGAAAGAGCATAGAGATCATAGCATGGAAAGAGTATAGAGAGCATAGCATGGGAAGAGCATAGATATCATAGCATGGAAAGAGCATAGATATCATAGCATGGAAAGAACATAGAGATCATAGCAGGGAAAGACCATAGAGATCATAGCATGGGAAGAGCATAGAGATCATAGCATGGAAAGAATATAGAGATCATAGCAGGGAAAGACCATAGAGATCATAGCATGGGAAGAGTATAGATATCATAACATGGGAAGAGCATAGAGATCATAGCATTGAAAGAGCATATAGACCATAGCAGGGACCGATAAAAAACACCACAGCCATGGTACAAAAACTGAGAACAAATGCAGCACTGGTAACACACTGTGCCAGGACAGCGTCACGCAGTCGACCGCAGTGAAACGCTAGCCCCAGAATAACAAACACAAAGTGGTGAAGGACACAAAACCCTTTATTTTATAGCAAGCTTGCCATTCAGAAGTGCCAACCACTTAACTGATGAGATGGTGCTTATGCAACACTTGCGTTTGACTGCATCTCGACCAAACGACAAACAATCACAAAAATACATTGATGGGGAATAAATGGAGATTGTTAAAATCCATACATGCTTCCAGAAACCAACATGCTTAAATAGAGTAGTAAGTTCCTTTTGGAAATCAGTATATAAATGTACCGAGACAGAGATATAGAATGAGACAGTGCTAAGGAGTGCTAAGCCCGGCAGGCGGGAGCAGATGACCGGGACCACATCTCAAACATCCGCGTGGGCAGATTCCACAAAAACTCCAGCATTGGGTGCATTCCAAAACTAGTCTCTCGATCCCTGCTCTCCTCTGCTATACTGATCTCCGGTAAGCGCTGGGAAAGTCAGCAGATAAATAGTGACTCCATGTACCCTCAACTCCTGATCTGTGATCAGCATTACTGACAGAGAAGGCCAACCACTGAAGCAAAAGTATAACAAAGCTGTTGTTTCACACACCACACTAACGAGCTTGTACACGCACACATGTACGCACGCACACACACAAATACGCACACCTACACAAACAAACACACACACCACTGCTTAACAGGACACATCACTCCGCTCCTGTAACAAACTCCAGGCTCCTGGTTTTTCATGTCTCCGCTGCACTCGCCCACTTTCACCCTCAAATAATCCCTCATCTCTGTTTCCTCATTAAGACAAGTTAATTAATGAGTGCTGTGCTAATGAGGGCCTGAGTACAGAAACAACCGAGCAGGCAGCCGGAAGGAGAGCTGGAATGAGAGAGGACGATTAGAGTGTACACGAGTGTGTGTTTGTGTGTGAGAGCGGGAATGAGTGAGAGAATTGCAGAGCGAGATTATGAATCCTGGTTCTTACTGTGTATGATCAAAATCATTCCCAAAAATACCTGGGAGCCTGGGAATATTTAGGGGAGATAGGGGTGTGGGGGATTGGACAGGTGTGGGCAGGCAGGGCTGGTGAGGAGAAGAGATAAATATAGTGTTTCCTAAAAGGGCCTGCATGGCTCTAAAACTGCAAGGCTCTGTAGTATTAGTATCAGCCTGTGCAGCCTCCAATCCCTATACGAGGAAGTGGTACATTTATGAGAATAGCTCAGTGCATAATACACTATGCTATTATACAATAAACATGGCGTCCATCAACACTCCTGAGTGTAATGAAATGGTACTGGAATACCACTTGACACTTGACATGTTCACTTGACATGTTTCACTGTCCAAATATTTGGACAGTGAAACATTTTTTGTCGTTTTGTTTTGCCTCTGTACTCCAGCACATTGGAATTTAAATGGAACAGTGACTATGAGGTTAAAGTGCAGACTTTCAGCTTTAATTTGAGGGTGTTTACATCCATATTGGGTGAACCGTGTAGCAATTGTAGCCCTTTTTATACCCCCCCATTTTTAGGGGACCAAAAGTAATTGGTCAAATGAACATAAACTTCAATAAAAGCATGCACACACACACACACACACACACACACACACACACACACACACACAAATACAGAAAGACATATACACACGTCATTTAGATACACATATGCACACATTTTCTACCCTTATCAACAAATAGTATTTGCTTTAAACTCTAAACCTGGGAAAACTTGTAACTTTAACTTCACAAAATGACCAACATAAAACACAATGATAACTGTGAGAATCAGTGCTGTGCAAACAGACAAACCTTTATTTACCCCACCAGTGATGCTTCTGCATTAGATACCTCACTGAAGTGTTGGGAAGCCAGAAGCATTTTTCCCATGAGCTCTCAGAGAGGGAACAAGCCATGGTCTTTCTAAGTGACCTTTCCTGATTGGGACCATTCATGTGTCTTTGGTGCATGTTTGTGTGCGTTTGCACTTGAAATAACAAACCTTCAAAAAAAAAAAGACTAGCACAGAGAAGCTGAGTTCAGAGTCATTTCTTTGAATGTCAATCCACAGCGGTTTAAAATCTCTCCCTCAACACAGCAATCATATCCCCCCTCCAAAAAAACCCCTGCTATAATCCCTATACCATGCCAAGGTCTGCTTTTGTCTCCTAAATTATCTTCACTGTGGCAATCACACAAGAGGAAAAGAGGAGAAAGAGAAATAATCAGATGGAAACACGCACGCACACACACACACACACACACACACACACACACACACACACACCATCTTGGTGCTCGGAAAAGAAGGGAAGTTCTAAAATAACAGAAAAGGAAAATCTGGAGTTTCCGGAGCACTCCTCCGAAAATGACAAAATGTTTTTTTTAATTGTTTTTAAAAAAATATATATTTTTTTTTATACAGCGTCCCTGCAACCTGTCACCTTTCACACAGGTGCATGGTCCCCTTCTCATGTTACCTGGGAATGGAACGCAATCTGCAGGCAGCTCTATGTGCATGCAGGAGCTACAGGCTGAGAGAGGCACTTCACACAGGCGAGAGAGAGAGAGAGAAAAGGTGCTTCCCTTACTCTTAGTAACATCCTCAAACTCCCACTTAAATCTCCCTTCTCAGTCTAGTGTAGGTTTCCTTTTCCATTACACACCTTTACTCTCCATCCTTAATTAAAATCCTGCTCCCCCTCCCACATACAGTGGTGTTCAAAAAAATAGCAGTGCGTTAAAAAAAGTGAATAAAGTGCAAATATTTTTTAATAGCTTTTAGTTCCATATTTCAAATGTAGTGGAAACATTACACATTCAATTCCAAATCAGAGCATTAACAAATTTTATCAAGTCAAGTTATTCTTTTACAGGAAGCAAAGAAAAGGAATATTAATCTGTTCAAAAAAAATAGCAGTGTCAACATTTTTCTCTTCAAACTCAAACACTTACTGTATAAACTGAAGAATTTTTTCAAGATTTAACTTCACTTTAAATTACTGAGCTAATATTTAGTTGCATAACCATTGTTTTTGATAACTGCTGCGCATCTGCGTTGCATCGAGTCAACCAACTTCTGGCACCTAGAAACAGGTATTTCAGCCCAGGATGAACGAACTACAGTACCAGTCAAAAGTTTGGACACACCTACTCATAGAAGGTTCTTTTCCATTATTTTTACTGTTTTCCACATTTTGGAATAGTAAAGACATCAAAACTATGAGATAACACAAATTTAATTATGCAAAAACCAAAAAAGTGTTAAACAAATAAAAAAAGTATTATATTTTAGATTCTTCAAAGTAGTCACCCTTTGCCTTGATAACGGCTTTGCACATTCTTGCCATTCTCTCAAACAACTTCTGTGGTAAACAGGTATTCCACAGGTAAACAGGTGATGCCATCATGATTCTGTATAAAAGGATATCAAAAGAGTCCTGATATCTTATTTCCAGGTACTCTTAGAAGCAATACTATAACCTCTCTGCATTTGAATGGATCTCTATGGGAATTGGGGGGTGGGACTAGATTAAGCTGTAAATTACACGGGAATAGTATGGAACCCATGGTTGGCTAAATGGCTGTAAGTCAACAAGGGTCTGAGGTATCAAACGAGCCTCAAACCATCACTCTGCTGCCAGATATGCAGTAGATATGGATGGATCACTTGAAGGGTTGTTTCTCCTGACAAATTTTCCTATTGAACTCTATGGAAAAATAAGTCAGGAGAAGAAACCCTTCAAGTTATCCATCCATATCTACTGTATTTCTGGCAGCAGAGTGATGGTTTAAGGCTTGTTTGATACCTCAGACCCTTGTTGACTTACAGCCATTTAGGCAACCATGTGTTCCATACTATTCCCGTGTAATTTACAGCTTAATCTAGTCCCAACCCCCAATTCTCATAGCGATCCATTCAAATGCAGAGAGGTTATAGTATTGTTTCTAAGAGTACCTGGAAATAAGATATCAGGAGTCTTTTGATATCCTTTCATACACAATCATGATGGCATCACCTGTTTACCTGTGGAATACCTGTTTACCACAGAAGTTGTTTGACCTGTTTTTTTTCACAGAATGAATGAATTCTCTAATTGAACTCCACACTGCTATTATTTTGAACAAGCCCCTTTCAATGAATGAGTCAATTACTCAGAACAAGCAGCGTGCATGTCATGACAGTTGGGTCTGTTGTTTTTCTATTACACTACTACATCTACAAGTAAATTATTTGCCATGCAGAAATATCACTACTACTAATAACAGTGGTTCATCAGGTTACTGATGTTGTACTGCTATTTTTTTGAACACCACTGTATAACCTCTTTCTCTCACCCCATATTTTTCCTTCACCTCTCTCACACTTCCTTCTCCCTCTTTCTCTCCCTTGCTTTTGCTCTCCTCAGCATTAAACCAAAGAACACAACAGCATCTGGAAGACATCATAAGCGACTGGGCCCTGAATATGTTCGTCACACAAAACATGCCCATGGTTGAGAGCCGGGATTGATGTAGTTTTGAAATCGGCCATCGCAGCGTGTCATTATCCCAGGAAGTGGCTATGCTTAGTACTGCCAGTAATACCAACATTGTCATTTTCTAGCCAGTGTGCTCTGAGGTTAGTAAGGACAGACCCACAATCTAACTGAACCCCTGATCTATTTCTTAGTAAGGCTGTGAGGAGCGGTCCTATTCTCGCTATATCTCAATAGGCCGCTAATCCACATCTTCTGTCCAACGTGTGTATTTGTGTCATGGTGCTGTTTTTTGTTTTTATGGATCTGTGGGGACCAGCTTGTCAAAAACTTGCATGTTAAACTGAAGCAGTCTCTCTCAGAAACTGGACTAGTAGAGACTTGATGCTGAATGCAATTCTGGCACAAAAAAAATTATGTTCTGACTGTCAGACACTGAATCCCAGCTTATAAGGTAATTACTGTGGCTCCAAAGTGCCTAACACACAACGAGGTCCACACCATTAAACCAATGTCAGTACACAGCACACCCATAAGTGCTACTGCTGGGGCTCAAATGTACTATGTTTTTGACATTACACCTACTCCTGTATCTCTCACAAATCCTGTCTGTCTCTTCCTGTCTTTCTCAGCCCTTATCCCTCTTGACATCTCCTTCCTGTCTCTCACGCTTTTGCGTTCCCATCTCCCATTCTTCCTTCAGCACCTCTTTCTTCCTCCCTCTCCCCGCCATCTCCCCACTCTCTTATACTTACACTCTGCTTCTCTCCTCCGCCGGGCCCTCTCTCGCTCCCTCTCTCTCCGGTGACTGAGTAGGGACTCGCTGCCCGTCTCCGTGTCCAGGCCGTCTCGACTGCTTACCGCGTGGGCGCTGTACAAACGAAAAGCCAGAGATGCCAGAGTCAGAGTCTCGCTGCTGCCCCCAGCAGTCCCTCTCTGGCATTACAACACAGCGCCACACTGCATCTTCCAGCCACGGTAAACCACCTCAAACAAGTCTGGCATTCAGACTGACGCCCTGAGGGCAGAGCCGGATTTCATTCTTGGATGGAAAGTGATACTCTGACAGTATCCAGACCTCCCTGCAGGTGCTAATGTTAATCCTCTGAGAGTAGTTAGGCCGGATATAATGCTAATGGTATGAAATCATTCATTTGCAGAATTTGGAACTTATAAAGCACCTAGGGCCTGATTTACTAAGACCTTTAGCGTGTGCAAAACCTTTTAGTACACACAAAACTAGGAACATAGGAAAAGTTTCTGGTTGGACGTACCGAGCTTTTACAAATTAAAATTTTTTTCAAGGGCACAGAATGTCCAATCATGGTTATGGCTGCATAGTAAATTGAAGAAGAGAACAGGCCTAGTTTGCATAGAAGCCGACGTTTGACAGAAATGTAGTACAGAAGAGCTTGGAAGCCATGCAGGGTGTTACATGGTGTAATATTGAATTCACCCTCTTTAACCAGGTTTACCTGAGCCTGGTGAAGGTGCTGTGTGTTTACAGAGCAGCTGGGAGAAGGGAGGTCACGGCGCTGCAGGTGTGAGTTTCTCAGGGAGGGGTACGGATGTGCCGGGGGGAGGGGGGCGGGTGGCTATCTTATCGCAGGTGTTGAAAGTTCTACCCTCCCGGAGGCAGGTGTGTGAGAGAAGCTCGCAGGCAGGTGGAAACATGAGGCTGGTGAGAACAGCGCTGTGGCTCCTGATTCTGCTACACCTCTGCACTCATCTCTATCTCTCTTACACAGAGCTGTGGCTCCTGATTCTGCTACACCTCTGCACTCATCTCTATCTCTCTTACACAGAGCTGTGGCTCCTGATTCTGCTACACCTCTGCACTCATCTCTATCTCTCTCACACAGAGCTGTGGCTCCTGATTCTGCTACACCTCTGCACTCATCTCTATCTCTCTCACACAGAGCTGTGGCTCCTGATTCTGCTACACCTCTGCACTCATCTCTATCTCTCTCACACAGAGCTGTGGCTCCTGATTCTGCTACACCTCTGCACTCATCTCTATCTCTCTCACACAGCGCTGTGGCTCCTGATTCTGCTACACCTCTGCACTCATCTCTATCTCTCTCACACAGAGCTGTGGCTCCTGATTCTGCTACACCTCTGCACTCATCTCTATCTCTCTTACACAGAGCTGTGGCTCCTGATTCTGCTACACCTCTGCACTCATCTCTATCTCTCTTACACAGAGCTGTGGCTCCTGATTCTGCTAGACCTCTGCACTCATCTCTATCTCTCTTACACAGAGCTGTGGCTCCTGATTCTGCTACACCTCTGCACTCAGCTCTATCTCTCTTACACAGAGCTGTGGCTCCTGATTCTGCTACACCTCTGCACTCATCTCTATCTCTCTTACACAGAGCTGTGGCTCCTGATTCTGCTACACCTCTGCACTCATCTCTATCTCTCTCACACAGAGCTGTGGCTCCTGATTCTGCTACACCTCTGCACTCATCTCTATCTCTCTTACACAGAGCTGTGGCTCCTGATTCTGCTACACCTCTGCACTCATCTCTATCTCTCTTACACAGAGCTGTGGCTCCTGATTCTGCTACACCTCTGCACTCATCTCTATCTCTCTCACACAGAGCTGTGGCTCCTGATTCTGCTACACCTCTGCACTCATCTCTATCTCTCTTACACAGAGCTGTGGCTCCTGATTCTTACACCTCTGCACTCATCTCTATCTCTCTCACACAGAGCTGTGGCTCCTGATTCTGCTACACCTCTGCACTCATCTCTATCTCTCTTACACAGAGCTGTGGCTCCTGATTCTGCTACACCTCTGCACTCATCTCTATCTCTCTTACACAGAGCTGTGGCTCCTGATTCTGCTACACCTCTGCACTCATCTCTATCTCTCTTACACAGAGCTGTGGCTCCTGATTCTGCTACACCTCTGCACTCATCTCTATCTCTCTCACACAGAGCTGTGGCTCCTGATTCTGCTACACCTCTGCACTCATCTCTATCTCTCTCACACAGAGCTGTGGCTCCTGATTCTGCTACACCTCTGCACTCATCTCTATCTCTCTCACACAGAGCTGTGGCTCCTGATTCTGCTACACCTCTGCACTCATCTCTATCTCTCTCACACAGCGCTGTGGCTCCTGATTCTGCTACACCTCTGCACTCATCTCTATCTCTCTCACACAGAGCTGTGGCTCCTGATTCTGCTACACCTCTGCACTCATCTCTATCTCTCTTACACAGAGCTGTGGCTCCTGATTCTGCTACACCTCTGCACTCATCTCTATCTCTCTTACACAGAGCTGTGGCTCCTGATTCTGCTAGACCTCTGCACTCATCTCTATCTCTCTTACACAGAGCTGTGGCTCCTGATTCTGCTACACCTCTGCACTCAGCTCTATCTCTCTTACACAGAGCTGTGGCTCCTGATTCTGCTACACCTCTGCACTCATCTCTATCTCTCTTACACAGAGCTGTGGCTCCTGATTCTGCTACACCTCTGCACTCATCTCTATCTCTCTCACACAGAGCTGTGGCTCCTGATTCTGCTACACCTCTGCACTCATCTCTATCTCTCTTACACAGAGCTGTGGCTCCTGATTCTGCTACACCTCTGCACTCATCTCTATCTCTCTTACACAGAGCTGTGGCTCCTGATTCTGCTACACCTCTGCACTCATCTCTATCTCTCTCACACAGAGCTGTGGCTCCTGATTCTGCTACACCTCTGCACTCATCTCTATCTCTCTTACACAGAGCTGTGGCTCCTGATTCTTACACCTCTGCACTCATCTCTATCTCTCTCACACAGAGCTGTGGCTCCTGATTCTGCTACACCTCTGCACTCATCTCTATCTCTCTTACACAGAGCTGTGGCTCCTGATTCTGCTACACCTCTGCACTCATCTCTATCTCTCTTACACAGAGCTGTGGCTCCTGATTCTGCTACACCTCTGCACTCATCTCTATCTCTCTTACACAGAGCTGTGGCTCCTGATTCTTACACCTCTGCACTCATCTCTATCTCTCTTACACAGAGCTGTGGCTCCTGATTCTTACACCTCTGTACTCGTCTCTCTCTCTCTTACACAGAGCTGTGGCTCCTGATTCTGCTACACCTCTATACTCATCTCTGTCTCTCTCACACAGAGCTGTGGCTGATTCTGCTACACCTCTGCACTCTTCTCTCTCTTTCTTACACAGCGCTGTGGCTGATTCTACTACACCTCTGCACTCATCTCTATCTCTCTCACACAGAGCTGTGGCTCCTGATTCTGCTACACCTCTGCACTCATCTCTATCTCTCTTACACAGAGCTGTGGCTCCTGATTCTGCTACACCTCTGCACTCATCTCTATCTCTCTTACACAGAGCTGTGGCTCCTGATTCTTACACCTCTGCACTCATCTCTCTCTCTCTCTTACACAGAGCTGTGGCCCCTGATTCTGCTACACCTCTATACTCATCTCTGTCTCTCTCACACAGAGCTGTGGCTGATTCTGCTACACCTCTGCACTCTTCTCTCTCTTTCTTACACAGCGCTGTGGCTGATTCTACTACACCTCTGCACTCATCTCTATCTCTCTCACACAGAGCTGTGGCTGATTCTGCTACACCTCTGCACTCTTCTCTCTCTCTTACACAGCGCTGTGGCTTATTCTGCTACACCTCTGCACTCATCGACACGTGCATCAATCAAACACTCACGCGCGCGCACACGCGCACACACACACACACACACACACACACACACACACAAAAACACTCACGTATACACACACACACACACATAAAGTGATTGATATGTGCATCACCCAAAAAAGCTATCAAACCGTCAAACACAATATCAGCATATGCATCAATCAAACACACACACTGGGACAAAAGCATTAATCACACACAAACACACACACATACATACAATAACGACACATGAATCAATGAAGCACACACACACACACCGCCATATGCATCAAATGATTCTAAATGGTTTAAAATACTGTATATTACCACTTTAAATTTCTTTTTACTTTTTTTGCCAAAAATATGAAACAAGATGAAAGAGGAGAACATCTCTTCAGTACTGAAAATCTACAATCTGCTTGTACTAATAGTGGGTTCCCAATTAGTCACTGCAGTAACTGTTTGAGCTAGTATGTGTCATATAAAACTAAATCATTTTCTAAATCTTCAAAATGATTTTTCATTTGCAGGTCCAAAAGGCTACACCCTATTTCCCTTACATAGATTAGGTATCCTTAACATCAATCAGCAGAAATTTGTACAAATATAAACATTTCTACTTTCAGTTTTCAACAATTATTACTATGAGTTATAAGAGGACCTGTGGTCCGAAATTAACTGTTTGTGTGAAGGCTGCATGATAATCCTACAACACTGGTCTCGCAACAAGCGGCTTAAGTGTTTTCATGGACATCCCAGCACATACAGTTGAAGTCAGAAGCTTACATACACTTAGGTTGAAGTCATTAAAACTCATTTTTAACCACTCCAGAGATTTCATGTTAGCAAACTATAGTGTTGTCAAGTCAGTTAGGACATCTACTTTGTGCATGACACAAGTAATTTTTCCAACAATTGTTTACAGATTATTTCACTTTTAATTCACTATATCACAATTCCAGTGGGTCAGAAGTTTACATACACTAAGTTGACTGTGCCTTAAAACATATCCTTTGCATGCCATGACTTCCTGATGTCTGTGACCCAACAACATCAAAAGACTCTTGATATCTTATTTTCTGGTACTCTTCCAAGCGATACTGTAAAGTCTCTGCATTTGAATGGATCTCTATGGGAATTGGGGGGTGGGACTAGATTTAGCCATAAATTACACTGGAACAGTATGGAACACATGCTTGGCTAAATGTCTCTAAGTCAACAAGGGTCTGGCGTATCAAACAAGCCTTAAATCATCACTCTGCTGCCAGAAATACAGTAGATATGGATGGATAACTTGAAGGGTTTCTTCTCCTGACTTATTTTTCCATAGAGTTCAATAGAAAAATGTCAAGAGAAACAACCCTTAAAGTGATCCATCCATATCTACTGCATATCTGGCAGCAAAGTGATGGTTTGAGGCTTGTTTGATACCTCAGACCCTTGATGATTTACAGCCATTTTACCAATCATGTATTCCATACTGTTCCAGCATAATTTACAGCTAAATCTAGCCCCACCCACCAATGAAATCCGTGGAGTGGTTAAAAATGAGTTTTAATGACATCAACCTAAGTGTATGTAAACTTCCAACTTCAACTGTATGTATACGGATATTATTAATGCTTTCTTTTTTACCTGCCTCACATGTTAATACATCATGAATAAGGAAGTACACACAGCAGGTTACTCTTGTAGTACACCACTAACACACTAGAAATTAAATGTCAGGCACCATGTCCAGGCACACAATGACACAGGCAGGAAATCACCTCCACTGAGGAGACAGACAAAGCAACATTCGGCCACATGAACACACACTGCGATTTATTGATTATTTCACTAAACGAACCAGTGTACATAGTTGACTCAAAAAAAAGGTTAAATAAGGATATTTTCACAGATACGTATGGCAACACATCAACAACAACAGACTTAACATTTATGTTCACTACATAGATGCCATTTTTTCCTGAAGACAGCCAAGTGCTGAATTTGAATCACAATGCCATAAATATGTACAGGGCAGGCCAGATTAAAATAAATGCTTATGTTTGTATGCGTTGCTTTTTGTATTATATTATATTTTATTCTACAGTGCTCTTTAACCACAGGTAATTTTTTTTAAATAGCAAGTCATTGTCTTCATTATTAATGGATCTAAGTATTTAAATGATTGGGCATTTAACCGTCTCCCCCCTTGTGGATTTAGGCAGTGATTTAAACTGTGTGGCTTGTTCACACGTGCTAAATTGAATGGGTGAAAAAGTCACAAACCACCAAATAAGGTGTTAGGCTACATTTCAGTAATCAAAACGAGCGGAATCCTGCACTCATCTCTATCTCTCTCACCTGCCTTTTGCGTGACTTGCATCGTCTACAAAAATGGAGGAATACATTCATTGAATATTTGCAATTCACAGATGATTTACTGCAATAAACATGCAACAGCATAGGTGAAATTGCGCAGTTTTATAATGGGTCGCTCGTTACGAAGCACACCAGGAGACGGTGGCAGAGCTACAGAGAGCACACAGACGGCCGATTCATCTCGTGCCAGTTTTCACACAATCTGAGATCCTGCTGCAGCTGTGTGACCCGGCGGGCTCCTGGGGGGAATGGAGATGCAAGTGTTCTTCATGTCTCTAATCCGGATTACCCGCATGGACACATTCACTCCACAGCCTCCCACAGAACCGCGCGGACACATTCACTCCACAGCGCCCATTCACCATTATACAAATACATAGGCAGCATGAATATTAATAACCCGCCATACAAAGAGGAACGGCGGTAATTGTTACAGAGCAATGTTATTTGCGGACGCTACCTGTGCTTCTTTTGTAATTGAAATTGGCGATATTTAAAAAGGGGAGTCTATTAATCTCTGGTGAAATTGGTTCAATGCCTGTCAGAGGAATGAGTGCTGAGAGGGGAGGTGAAGTGTTGAATGCACCTCATTCTCACCACCAGAGGGCAGCCGATACAATAGAAACGGGAAGGTGACGCACGCACGCAGTCATCCAGCAATACACCAGACTGACCGCGAAGATTTGGTCAGAGGGGGTAAATATTAGTAGGGAGGCGTCAAACACACAAAATAGATATTACGTCTTCAGGAGTTTCACGTTTCCAGAACAGACTGAGAAATGTCACTAACAGCAGCAAATGCTTGAGGCATTTTCGGCATAAATGTGGCCTGGAACATCTCTAAGAATCAGCCATAGCAATCTGAGATCTCTCAGCTCTGTATCTACATGTCTGGTGTTGCATAGCGAGAGCACAAGACCGAACCACGAGCCACACACTGAGGTCAGCGAGTTACAGAACAAACAACACTGCTTTTCATGCATCTTCTACCTTAATTTAACAGGGAAGGTGAATTCAGCAGCAAACCTGTGCCAAACAGGCCTGTGAAATATTGGACACTCTCCCTTAACATTCTTTTCTTTTGTTATTGACACCATTAGCAGAACAGTAGTACTACTCCTGTATGTAGATGAAGGAATAGTGTATGTATACGGTAAATGGAGTTGGAATGAGAAGTGTGTTCCACTCCGATACCTCCCCTCTCTCAGGCCTCAGAAGTGTGTGTGTGTGGCCTCCTGTTGGATTGGCTCTGGGGCTCCATACGTCCATATGGCCCGTTATTAAAGATACCAGGCCTGCTACTGCCAGACCTCTCTGACCGCATCATTTGGACAAAAATAATCAAATTAACATGAAACCAGCAGAGGTGTTTCTCCAAACCTGATGTTACTGTATGTGTGTGTGTGTGTGTGGGTGTGCGTAAGTGTATTTGCGTGTGTGCTTGTGCACGTTTGTGCACGTATGTGTGTGCTTTGCATGTTTGTGCATGTGTAAGTGTATTTGTCCGTGTGTGTGCGTTTTACGTGTGTGTGTGTGGGTTTTGCATGTTTGTGCATGCGTGTGTATTTGTGTGTGTGTGTGTGCGCATGTTTGTGCGTGTTCGATGTGTAAGCGTATTTGTCCATGTGTGTGTGTGTGTGTGTGTGTGTGTGTGCATGCATGCATGTGGGTGAGTGTTGTATATGTGGTGTATGCAGTCAAATGCAGCAGAATCATAAATAAGTGTGAGTAGGGCAGCTACACTGGGTGTGGAGGCGTGTACAATGTTGCTATGCAGTGGTGTGGGGGCATGTACAGTGTTGCTATGCAGTGGTGTGGAGGGCGTGTACAATGTTGCTATGCAGTGGTGTGGGGGCATGTACAGTGTTGCTATGCAGTGGTGTGGAGGGCGTGTACAGTGTTGCTATGCAGTGGTGTGGGGGCATGTACAATGTTGCTATGCAGTGGTGTGGGGGCATGTACAGTGTTGCTATGCAGTGGTGTGGGGGCATGTACAGTGTTGCTATGCAGTGGTGTGGGGGCATGTACAGTGTTGCTATGCAGTGGTCTGGAGGCATGTACAGTGGTGCTATGCAATGGTGTGGGGGCATGTACAATGTTGCTATGCAGTGGTGTGGGGGCATGTACAGTGTTGCTATGCAGTGGTGTGGGGGCATGTACAGTGTTGCTATGCAGTGGTGTGGAGGGCGTGTACAGTGTTGCTATGCAATGGTGTGGGGGCATGTACAATGTTGCTATGCAGTGGTGTGGGGGCATGTACAATGTTGCTATGCAGTGGTGTGGGGGCATGTACAATGTTGCTATGCAGTGGTGTGGAGGGCGTGTACAGTGTTGCTATGCAGTGGTGTGGGGGCATGTACAATGTTGCTATGCAGTGGTGTGGGGGCATGTACAGTGTTGCTATGCAGTGGTGTGGGGGCATGTACAGTGTTGCTATGCAGTGGTCTGGAGGCATGTACAGTGGTGCTATGCAGTGGTGTGGGGGCATGTACAGTGTTGCTATGCAGTGGTGTGGAGGGCGTGTACAGTGTTGCTATGCAGTGGTGTGGGGGCGTGTACAGTGTTGCTATGCAGTGGTGTGGAGGGCGTGTACAGTATTGCTATGCAGTGGTGTGGAGGCGTGTACAGTGTTGCTATGCAGTGGTGTGGAGGCGTGTACAGTGTTGCTATGCAGTGGTGTGGAGGCGTGTACAGTGTTGCTATGCAGTGGTGTGGAGGGCGTGTACAGTGTTGCTATGCAGTGGTGTGGGGTCATGTACAGTGTTGCTATGCAGTGGTGTGGAGGCATGTACAGTGTTGCTATGCAGTGGCGTAGGGGCGTGTACAGTGTTGCTATGTAGTGGTGTGGAGGGCATGTACAGTGTTGCTATGCAGTGGTCTGGAGGCGTGTACAGTGTTGCTATGCAGTGGTGTGGGGGCATGTCCAGTGTTGCTATGCAGGTGTGGGGCGTGTACAGTGTTGCTATGCACTGGTGTGGAGGCATTTACCGTGTTGCTATGCAGTGGCATGGGGGTGTGTACAGTGTTGCTATGCAGTGGTTTGGGGGCATGGTCACTCACTGGAAGGACGGGGGTCTGGAGTCTCCGATGCCCCCTGTCCTCTCCAGGGGCGGGGGCAGCTCCGGGTGGCTCTCCGTGCACAGGGACACACCGTCTGAGTGTGAGCTCTCTGCCAGGACCAGCTGGAGGACGGACAGACAGACAGACACTGGGGTGAAGTCGACACAGAGCCTCCAGAATGATTGGCAGCCCTACGGCCCCGCATACGAGCAAAACTGGAAAGGAGATGCATGCAAATGGCATCCATTTCAGGCCGAAGCCTTCATATGCACACACAGGCCCTCCGATGATAAGGATACAGGAATGAGCAGAACATTTCACAGCTTAATATGCCTGCTGCAGTGCATTGCCAGGTAAGGCCAACCCCTGAACCAAAAGGTATACCCATACAGGAAACTACTGCATTAGAGTCCTTGAAAATGTTCCATCTTTGAATTGTTCTTATGTATTGCAGTAAGGCTTTGTGCTGAACTCCATTAGTCTCCTCTGTGTACAGCTCTTTTGTATTTTAGACGGTACAATGCAAGGCCGTTTCCAGCTGCAAGATTCACTTGAGCTTGTATATTGCATTGTTGTGCTAGATTGTGTAAATGCTTTTCTGGCTTTCTTGCTATTGTCTGTGTGACAGACAGTGCTGAATATTCAGTCACACTGCATTTAATGGCTTTGCTGTGTGTTTCGTTCAGTGCTGCTGAACTCTCTGATGTGTTTTCCATTAAGATTCAGTGAGGGTTTGCAGCGTTAAGTCGTGATTGCTGCGCAGAACTGCATGGTGGCGGTATCAAGGTGGCGCCATCGTGCCTGCTTATCAAATCAAATCAATATTTATTTATATAGCGCATTTCACAACTAGTTGTCAAAATGCGCTTCACAGAAAAACCCAGCCTAAACCCCCCCACAAGAGCAAGCCAAAGGCAAGAGTGGCAAGGAAAAACTCCCTGGTGTAACTAGGAAGAAACCTTGGTAGGAACCTGACTCAAGGGAGGAACCCATCCTCCTCTGGTCGGCTCAGGGTCTAGGGCTTAAAGACCAGCATGGTCAAAACAGCCAATGTCCATGATAATAGAATGGACATAGATGACAGATAGATGACAGTCCAGATGTGGCGGCAATGATGGTGGGGAACCGGGCACCGATGGCGGCGGGAGCAGCTGGCAGCGGTGGTGAGGAGGGAGGGCCAAGCGACGACGGACAGGAAGCCGGACAGCAACTCTTGAGATGCGGGGCTTACCCATGATACCACTCTCCCGTTGAAGCAGGGCAGCTTGGCGTTGTCGTCGGAGATCTCTTCCTTGACGACTCTGTGGGAAGACAGGGAGACACGGGGGTGAAAATACGGACACAGGCGTTTTCCCTGCCTGCACAGCCCAGACCTGAAATCGAGCAAGACTCCATGTATGTATGTGTCTCCAGCACAGTGTGAGAGTGGTACTGTATGTGTCTCCAGCACAGTGTGAGAGTGGTACTGTATGTGTCTCCAGCACAGTGTGAGAGTGGTACTGTATGTGTCTCCAGCACAGTGTGAGAGTGGTACTGTATGTGCTCCAGCACAGTGTGAGTGGTACTGTATGTGCTCCAGCACGTGAGAGTGGTACTGTATGTGCTCCAGCACAGTGTGAGAGTGGTACTGTATGTGTCTCCAGCACAGTGTGAGAGTGGTACTGTATGTGTCTCCAGCACAGTGTGAGAGTGGTACTGTATGTGTCTCCAGCACAGTGTGAGAGTGGTACTGTATGTGCTCCAGCACAGTGTGAGTGGTACTTTATGTGTCTCCAGCACAGTGTGAGTGGTACTGTATGTGCTCCAGCACAGTGTGAGAGTGGTACTGTATGTGTCTCCAGCACAGTGTGAGAGTGGTACTGTATGTGTCTCCAGCACAGTGTGAGAGTGGTACTGTATGTGTCTCCAGCACAGTGTGAGAGTGGTACTGTATGTGTCTCCAGCACAGTGTGAGAGTGGTACTGTATGTGTCTCCAGCACAGTGTGAGAGTGGTACTGTATGTGCTCCAGCACAGTGTGAGAGTGGTACTGTATGTGCTCCAGGACAGTGTGATAGTGGTACTGTATGTGTCTCCAGCACAGTGTGAGAGTGGTACTGTATGTGTCTCCAGCACAGTGTGAGAGTGGTACTGTATGTGTCTCCAGCACAGTGTGAGAGTGGTACTGTATGTGTCTCCAGCACAGTGTGAGAGTGGTACTGTATGTGCTCCAGCACAGTGTGAGTGGTACTTTATGTGTCTCCAGCACAGTGTGAGAGTGGTACTGTATGTGCTCCAGCAGTGTGAGAGTGGTACTGTATGTGTCTCCAGCACAGTGTGAGAGTGGTACTGTATGTGCTCCAGCACAGTGTGAGAGTGGTACTGTAGTATGTGCTCCAGCACAGTGTGAGAGTGGTACTGTATGTGTCTCCAGCACAGTGTGAGAGTGGTACTGTATGTGTCTCCAGCACAGTGTGAGAGTGGTACTGTATGTGTCTCCAGCACAGTGTGAGAGTGGTGCTGTATGTGCTCCAGCACAGTGTGAGAGTGGTACTGTATGTGTCTCCAGCACAGTGTGAGAGTGGTACTGTATGTGCTCCAGCACAGTGTGAGAGTGGTACTGTATGTGTCTCCAGCACAGTGTGAGAGTGGTACTGTATGTGTCTCCAGCACAGTGTGAGAGTGGTACTGTATGTGTCTCCATGCAGTGTGCAGACTCCCGGAGAGGATGTGTCTTTTCACACAAGCCTCTGCTCTGTGCCAGCTGCAACCCAGTTACTGTAAAAGTGCAAAGTCATGACAGGAGAATCCAGAGTGACAACAGGAGGGTGTGAAAGTGCTGAGTGAGGGTGTGTTTATGTCTGTGTGAGTGTGTTTGAGTCTGTGAGATGGGGAGAGAGGTTATCTATTATTAGTGCGGGGCGAGGCTCCTTCCGAGATTCCCTTGGGAATGCCTCACACTTCGCCCAGTAACCTCCATGCGGGGAGAACAGCAGCCCCACACCTGCTGCTGTGTGTGTGTGTGTGTGTGCATATGTGGAGATGGGGTTGTGTGTGTGAGGGTGGGGTAGTGTGTGTGTCGGGGGTGTTGTGTGTGACAGTGTGTGGGGTGGTGGTGTGTGTGTGTGTGTGTGTGTGGGGGGGGGGGGGGGGGGGGGGGGGGGGGGGGGGGGGGGGTGCATGTATGTGTGTGTGTGTGTGTGTGTGGGTGTGTGCATCGGGGGCAGGGGTGTTCATGGAGGGGGTGTCTGTGTGAGAGAGAAAAGCTTTGTGGAGAGCTATAATATCAGGGTATAATAGACAAATAGAAAGAAAGGGGGAAAGACAGGGAGAAGAAAGTTGTCCTTGTCCACATGCAATTTAAAAGTAGTGTGCAATGGACAGTCACTGAAATGAATGGAAAAATGTTTCAAGATATTTGTAAAAAGCACAACATCAAAAAAAAAAAAACTGTGAATCTGAGTGCAGCTCTGAGGGCAGACATTATCATTGTATGCACCTGTGACACCACATGATCAAATGTGTGGATCCCCTGTAAAACTGCTGGGCAGCGGCTAAAATCTCCTACATTTGAAGCAAAATCAATTCTAAACAGTTTATGATGCAGGAATGCATGTTTGGAGATTCACTATAGAGCTTTCAAACCTGGTTTAGTCCTCTTCAGCATGGTGGGGGAAAGGGGCCAATCACCACAGATAAAGAGTGATTCTTAGGCACAGGGCTACAAATTACCTGCCCAACATCCAAATGCGGGTGAAAGTTGGTTGTGGCAGGTATTTCAGTCAGCCTTAGCCGCTCCCTTTAATGTTCAAATCGATTTGGACCCTTTGGATTCAGCCACTAGAGTTTCAATTTACCACAAGGACCTTAATGACAGGGCACAGAAAACTACAGATTATCACACAAACTGAACTAGAAAACAAAGCTTATGCTTGGAGGCTATTTTTAAAAAACGCTTCCAGGGTGTCTCGGTGGCGTAGCCCGTAAGAGCACCGTCCACATGCTCATTGCGAGCCGCGACGTTGGCGGTTCAAATCCTGTCTCTCCCTCGCCCTGTCTCCTGTCTCTCATTCTCTCGTTCCCACTCTTCCTGTCTCTCCCTCGCCCTCTCTCCTGTCTCTCATTCTCTCGTTCCCACTCTTCCTGTCTCTCCCTCGCCCTCTCTCCTGTCTCTCATTCTCTCGTTCCCACTCTTCCTGTCTCTCCCTCGCCCTCTCTCCTGTCTCTCATTCTCTCGTTCCCACTCTTCCTGTCTCTCCCTCGCCCTCTCTCCTGTCTCTCATTCTCTCGTTCCCACTCTTCCTGTCTCTCCCTCGCCCTCTCTCCTGTCTCTCATTCTCTCGTTCCCACTCTTCCTGTCTCTCCCTCGCCCTCTCTCCTGTCTCTCATTCTCTCGTTCCCACTCTTCCTGTCTCTCCCTCGCCCTCTCTCCTGTCTCTCATTCTCTCGTTCCCACTCTTCCTGTCTCTCCCTCGCCCTCTCTCCTGTCTCTCATTCTCTCGTTCCCACTCTTCCTGTCTCCCTCGCCCTCTCTCCTGTCTCTCATTCTCTCGTTCCCACTCTTCCTGTCTCTCCCTCGCCCTCTCTCCTGTCTCTCATTCTCTCGTTCCCACTCTTCCTGTCTCTCCCTCGCCCTCTCTCCTGTCTCTCATTCCCACTCTTCCTGTCTCTCCCTCGCCCTCTCTCCTGTCTCTCATTCTCTCGTTCCCACTCTTCCTGTCTCTCCCTCGCCCTCTCTCCTGTCTCTCATTCTCTCGTTCCCACTCTTCCTGTCTCTCCCTCGCCCTCTCTCCTGTCTCTCATTCTCTCGTTCCCACTCTTCCTGTCTCTCCCTCGCCCTCTCTCCTGTCTCTCATTCTCTCGTTCCCACTCTTCCTGTCTCTCCACACTATGCTGTTCAATAAGGCTGAAAAGCCCAAAGAAATATATAACTAAAAAATACTACTGCCTCCAAACTAAAATCAAACCAATTTGACCATTTCCCAGTATGTATTTTTGTCCATTTCAGTTAATGGGACAGTCTGTGTTTTACAGCCTTTATTTTTTTGAGGAAGGCACACGCCTAAGTGATACAAGTAAACTGTTGCGTACAAACTGAAAGGGTGATAAGTGAATTCACCAGGTGGAAAACTTGAAAGTCCGATGAGTCCAAGTTTCCATTTCTGAATTATACAAATGCATGTCCCATTTAAAGGTATGGAGACATTTTAATACACACCGTTCTTTTACTATCTGAAGAAAGCTCGTTACCCATCACCGACACTGTCAAGTCGCAAGTGAAGTATGACTTGAACAAAAGTTATTTATCACCTAATTACGTCCGTTTGCATGACACCCGATACCTTGGGCCCACGTGCTGCGGTTGTCCATGTTTGAACACTTAGAGGTGGGCCTCGAATGCAAAGTTTCTTCACTTTTATGCGGCGTTCACATTTTGTTGGTAAAAAATGTTATACCGTGTGTTAATGTGGAACGGATGACGACCGCAGGGGATAAGCTACAGAACAAGACGGTAAACGTCATGTAAACGTTGCTATGGTGATTTGGCGTGATATGAGATTTATTATTTTGGAAAGGCTCTTTGTACTGTACAAGTATGGATGAGGAAAAGAGGAGAGCACAAACCGTTTCATTAATTTACCTGCGGTGGAAAAGAATACAGGAGGGACAACAAAAGTCCATGTTCCTTCCAAAAAAAACAACAACATCTGGTTTGTCCGTCAGCTACCGCATGTGACGGCAAAAGTTGATGAAGTTGAGATTTTGAAGGAAGGTTCCATTGGGGGTCGCGGCGTGCGGTATTCAACGCTGGCGGAGGCAGATTTCCTTCACTGTCTCATTGAGAAACATTGAATATCCGGCTTGCCGTCAATTGCATACTGCTACCATGTGAATGCAGCATTACAGGCTTTATGGTATTCAGGGAAGGAGAGACACAGGGGGCACTGGAGCAGGCAGACAAGACAAGATGGACAGAAAAACTGGTCAGCTAGTTATTCACCAGTGAGTGGACTGATGTGGTTTTCCCTTAGGTCCTCCTGACTTTCATTACAGTCATTCAGCTACTGATTATGGCCATCCATTATGGTCGTGTTGCGTTAGTTTTATCTGGGATCAGGAAAGGACAGCAACTAAAGAGTCAATAGGGTCCTTGAAACCCAATTATAAACTGTGACCTTGCATTTGTATGATTGATTGAGAAAGATACATATAGGCTACTTCAAGCTTGAGAGGAGCTTGCTACCTGTTTGTTTGAGACATACAGTGTAGTACCCTTAAGCCTCATAGACAGTAAAGTAAAAAACAGTCTAATGGAAGGAACTGTTAATGTTACCTGGAACACAAGCAATTAGGGTTTGATTCTTGGTTCTGCTAAATTTTCCTGCTTATAAGGTTTTCAGATTAAAGTTTAATTCCTCCCCATTACGAATCATTTCGGATGGTTAATGAAATATTTATATCCAAAATTACCACCTCAGTGCTTGAATACAGGCGCATGTGTGTGGACACACACCACACACACATTCCTTTTAATACAGGGCAAGCACATAGATACCATCAGTCATGCTCATGCCTCTACACAATGAATACATGCATTTTGTGTCCGTGATGCCAAGGTTAGACTTGCTGATTTCATGGAAGAAAATTGTAACGCTACAAATGCTATTTTTAATATCATAAATACATCATACATTTATTATCTGCACATTAAACTACCTGAAATATTCATCAAAACATTTAACACAATCGCTGAGAAAGTTGGAGGAGCGCTTTAATAGGCTACACTTTTATTTTTTATTCTGGAAAAGTACTGTATGCACCTACTTGCATAAACTTCTCAAATGCCTTTCCAAGATGCCAGAAGTGAACTGCTAATTATAGCATCACTTCATAGAAGACTGGTATTGGTAAGGGAATACTAATCAGAAAACTAGGCAATCAAATAAGACAGAGCTGCATGAAATGTCAAACAAAATAAAAAATTATCAGCAAAAATGTATAGCAAAATGAGTACACACTTGAAATATGGAAAATATACATAAATTAGCCTTTAAGTCAGCAATTATTATTGCTTATTTTTCTCTTCCTCCAACCATGGGAAGCTAAGTCATATTCATAAGTGCATCTCATCACTGCAACATCCTGCATAAATTCAGAATATCTCAAACACATACATTCTGTGAAGCATTTGGTTTCCAGCCACGGTTTTTTCCCCGACTCTGCGGTGCACTAGCAGAGCTGTCTAGAATACTGAGGAATCCGAGGTACACAGACTGCAGGCTCCAGGCCGATTGGAATAGTTGTTCTTCCACAATGAGGCAGGGACAGTCCTGGATAAGTCAAACGTTCACTTCCTGGGCGAGGCTGTGACCCATAATGCTTTGTTTTGTGTAACTGTCAGCCAACGGTTGGAACCCACATGTGCAGTGCTGTCGAACAGCATGACCTGACCCGACCTAACAGCCCCGGAACAAGGTTTGTTTTTAAAAACCTCCCTGTAATCTTTGAAATAAATGTTAAAGTAATAGGCTACATGTACAAACCAGTGGATAACACCGCTACAGCTTCTTGAGTTAGGCCATGAACTAGAAAAAACAGAAGTCTTGTCTTCCTGTTCTACAAGTTTATCAACATAACTTTACCAAGTTAACATTGATTTCTTATCGTCCTCTCAATTTCCACCAGTCCTGATACTTAGTGTTCCTTTGTGGCAAGGTCATGTTGATAGCTATGTAGCTACCTGCTACATAACAGAGGTGCACTAAGGACCCTTGCGCCGTGCTCAAACTGAAATCTTCCCACCACCCTTTCCTTCTCAATCCCACTTTCCAGTGTTAAAAATGGCAAAAATATTTTAGCTATCTTCCTACAGCTATCTGTCAATATGCAGACACCCTTTGCCTTGTATGGGACCAGCTCGCTAATCCCATGAATTCCCCTTCACCAAGCTGACGAAAAATATAGAGTACACTAAACATGCAGGAAAGAGACACTGTATGAGGTGCATTTCTCATTTCCAGCTTGTTACATATGCACTAATTCTTGAATAGTTTCCAAGGGTATACTTGGCACATATCCAGTGAATTAAGCCCATGCAAGCCAACCTCAACAACACACCGCTATTTACAACAAATTCCCATTATCATTATATTAACAAACAGACAAGAACAAAAATAAACAGTTAAAGACCCTTTGCAATCATTTTATTTTCTTTTGCATTTCAAGGGTTCTTTAAGCCACAAGATAAAGATGCACATTTACTTTTTCCAAAAGTATTTCCTTTGATGTAAAGTATGCAAGCTAACTGCTAAACACTAGTGCTGAAGGTTTGCCACAGTGTGTATGGACATTCACTTCGACTAAAACGGTTGCACTGCCGATGGGTCAAAACGCAAATGCCATGCCAATTATGCAAGAAATACAGCCGCTAATTAACTGATACCAAATCCTCAGTTGGCAGTAAGACAACTTTATTGCTTTCAGGATAAAACAAACAAACAACGAAGCGAAAAAATAACTAATTTAACATCTAACACAAAATAAGAATCATTTCATACTATTTGTTTTCTTTGTTTTTTGAACAAATTATGAAAAATTATGATTTTGATTGCACGGGGCCTTTGAAGAGTATGTTTTTTGGAATATTTTTTAAAAATTCTAAGTCATTGTTCTAGAACTACCAGTAGTGACTGTTACATCAGCATTAGAATGTTCAGTTAAGAACATTGATCTAATCACATATTTGTGATCTTACATCTTAAAGGGTTAAAAAACAAGCATGTTTTTTTCAGGTATATTCATGATCTCAGGCCAATGTGTCAGGACGGTCCTGTCACAAAATTCTCCTTCACTCCGAAGAAGTGGAGTCCCTCCTCGCAGGACGGGGCCTCCCAAAGTCCCATCTCTGTGCACAGGGCACCACAGCGGTTGGGCACAGGGCACTGGGTCTGGACCTCTTCGCCCCAAATCTCATACATTAAAAAATCCCCATTCACCCACCGCCGGGCTCCAGTAAGAGAGTGAAATCAGGTCTACGTTGCTCCCCTTCTCCCAGGCCAGCTCCTTCTCTGACAGCAGGCTGGTGAGGACAGTGTGTTCAGTCCAGCAGTATACAGTGGGAAGGTCTTTGACATACTCACTGCAGAAGGCCTGAGCACTGCTCCGTGAAATTAACATGCACTGATAAAAGGCTGTGTGTGGTCTGCACTACAGCAGATAGGAAGCAGGCTTTTGCTCACAGCACAAGTCTTTTCCAGCCATAAATAAACCACCAAAAAGCACCATCTTTGTTACTGTCAAAATGATAAAAATCCCTGAAGGAAGAGCTCCCTCCATCTGACCGTTGAACAAACCACTTCAGACATTTCAGAGTGCGAGAGATGATTGTCAGCACCGTTCTCTGCCATATTCCCCACCGTCAATAAATCCATCCTTTCTATAGAGCTCTTGAACCTCATCCAAATATAGATATTGGTGCAAATCCTGTCTTTTGGTTCCTCCTTGCAACAGACAAAAGCTAGTTTCTCATCGCAAGATGCTTCCACCCACGCCCCATTCATGTGGGCGCAAAACAGGCTGGATAGGCAGTGGAAGAACTCCGCCAAATCCTCGTTGGACCTGCTCCAGTCCTGAACGTGGCTGTCCATCCAGACTGCGTCAACAGCTTCACTACCGGCAGCCTTGAGGAGTTTATCAGCCTCCTTTGCTCCAGATGGAGGACAATGCCTTGGAGTTATAGGTGCTGCGGTTAAAAAGCCTCTGCGCTAGCCATCTTGGTTCCCAATGTGGAAATGGTCCCTGACCAAACCTGAGGTCGCTCCACAGAGCTCTGCGATGATAGGTAAGGCAAAGGCGGCCTCCAACAGCACGACTCGCTGTAATCCTTCACCCCTCACACTCATTCGGCCTTAGCTAAACCTGTTTTCTGACAAACCAAAGGGCGATTCATGTCCTCAAACGTTCACCTGTACAAATAGCAGGCAAAACATGACCCACTTACTTTAAGGGATCTATGACTGGCAGTTTAAAATTACGGTGCGCCGACACGCCTCTTGCTCTGAGGAAAATCCCCTTCGGTTAAAATTACTGAGGCGACTCACAAGTTGACCCTCAGCTATTTTTGGTAATATGTATTTTGGTAATATGTAGGTGAGGTTAAGGGTCGTTCATGATCTCAGTCCCAATCCATCAATGACATACCGCTGTATTGGGGTAAATGCAGGCCTACTTCTTTAATTGTTGATAGCATAAATCAGCATGCCCACATATTGTATTTGATTTTGTGCCCACACACATGCACTATCCACTATTCAGAGATACACACATTTCAATATAATGTTTGTTTTTATTCATCCAAAAATTTTTCAAACATTACCAGGAAGGTACAAAGTCACTTTAAAGTGCTTTTTGTCCCCGACAGTGTAATGTCAATGTAACCATCAAGTAGGACTTCGCATACTGCCATTTTGCTGCACAAAACAAAAACCTGTACAGGGCTCAAAAGTGCGACTGTTTCGGTCGCATATGCGACCTATAATTATACTGCGCAACCTGGTATTTAAATTTAGAGCACTGATGTGACTGCAAACAATAGTCCTGGTGCGACTGTCAGAGCAACCTATCACAATCGGACAAACTACCAAGTTTATTTTCTCTGTAACCATTCTAACCAACCAAATGTCAGCTTCACTTCACTCATCTCTATGCTGGTTTTAAATTTGCCTAGCAGGCTAGCATTTCATAAACCTAACTACCATTAATTAACTGAACCAGTTTTTTCATCAAGGATAATGAAATGAAACGAACAATCACATAATTTTTTGCAAAAAAAAAAAATTTAAGTGAACATGGAAAGGCTATTAGTGATTCAGAAAATGTGACCCCTCCACCAGCGAAGTTGATCGAGATGTCCAACCACCAGCAAAGAAAAGGAAGCTGTACACCTTCCACAAGAGTGGCTCAAAGAATTCACCTGGTTAAGGTACGAGGCGGGCAAAATGTAGGCTGTGAACTGCAAACAATGTGGAGTGGAGATCGTGGGAGAAACCCAGTTTGCAACAGCGCTGTAAAGATAGCTTGCAGTTCAATTCGAGTTCGCTATTCAAATTCACGTTTGTAACTTTTCCCCCCCAAGGCAAAATATTTGGAAATGAATTGCGTTCTGCATAGCATAATTTGTCAATTTATCACGGATGATATTTTTATTCAGTTCTAATACACTTCAATTACATGTGGGCTATGTGCATTGATTTTCAAAGCCTCATAATTTCATAATTCAACTTCCAAGAGATTTCAGACCGGTTGCATTTTGTTGAGGGTAATTTGTGAATTTTTTCACAACTTTTTCTGTATCTCATCATCATTCTTACATCAATGAATAATACTAATGCATAGCGATTTTTCATTCACTATGCAAAACCTCACAAACGGGATGACAAATATGTTTGAAACGACTTGTCCTGGAATGCTAAGGATACTAGCCTACTTGCAAATTTTTTCACAACCTTTGATTTGATTGCAAAAATATATATAGGCTATTTCTTTTTTTTTTTTTAAATCAATTAAAGGTTAGTTGCACCATTGCGGCAAAAACCGGCGCTCGGAAGTAATAGCGCTCAAACTAGCTGATGCCCACCTCATGTGAAATGTTTTATGGAGTTATTTGAGTTTCATGCAGATAACACTGGCTACATATAGATACGGTAGCTATGCTGGATTAATTCTAATTCAGTATAGGCTAGTTATTAAATACACAGCAGAGTCTATGGTAACATAATGACATCAATCATCTGGAAGGAGAGGACTACTTTGCGAAACATTAAATTAATTTAAAATTATTTGTCTAATAAATAATATTCTGTAACTCATCATGGACTTGGGATATGCTATTCAAAGTAATGTTGCTACTTAACCAAAACACATAATGTCCTTAGTCCAACCTCTGTATCAAAGAGGACCCGTAAACACTTTCACAAACCGTGGCTGATTTGTGAAAGCTATAATTATTTTCAAATTATTTTTCAAATAAACAGTATATTCAATATGAGCCTGGAAGGAGTTATTCAGAAGCCTACTGCTACTAAACCAAACCATATAATGACTTAAATCCTAGGGTACCAGGAAGAGATCCCATGTGCTAAGATTCACAACCTTTGTAAGTGTAATTTTCAGCAGACATACACTAGGCTGCTGTCCATTGTTCAATAAAAAAATTAGCTGGCGCTCCCCAAATTTAGGAGCGCCCACCAGTGCTACTAAGTAAAATTTGCTACTAAGTAAGATTTTGACCACTGCTTTAGCATGGTATGAAAATTCAGGCATATTTACTACTGTCTGACCAATCAGTCGTCAATCCCATGGTAAAGACTCATTTTCATTGGCTGCAGTATGTCATGGGAGAAAAACTGTGTGTTCTCCTACAGGCCTCTCATAGTGGTCAGGTCATGCCAATGTCGTTCCATGCATTACTGAACCTCACGAGCGCATTAATGGAAGGGACAAAAAGGAAGAGTTTATAAATAGGCTATTCCAGAGCCTGAACAACGACAATGGACAAGACGCATGAGTTCAATGCTGCTTCACAATCAGGCAAATTGTACAAGGAGTGGAACAGGTTACAGGGTACCTGCAATTATTCCAGTGAACGCTCTTGTAAATTACTAGGTATACGTTGTTACAGGTCATCTGCAATCTGAGCAATCCGAAAAATAATATATGGCTCGAAGACTTGATTGGCAATCGAAGACAAAAGTTTTTAAGTGGGCCCAAGCTGTGTATAGCAACAAGTAAGCCCAGCTTTGTGATTGGCTATTGTGATGCATGTGTGTGTTTTCCAGCAAAGGTCATTATATGCCTCACTATGTATCACTATGAAATCACTATCAACAGTGATTTCAGTGCATTAACAGTTTGATTTTACTGCCTTTTACCAAGCGAGTGACTTGTATTCTAATTGTATCAAACGCACTTTTCAGGCTGTCTGTGCCGAGGCGAGTTGCATTGGAACAGTTCCGCTTTGTTTTGTTTCACGCTGTCTCTCAGGACATACCGGGACGAAGGTACGTATAAAATTTAATAATGCGTTGGAGGCAGTATGGTTGGCTGAAACGAAATAGAAAACTGACAATAAGCCATACCTCAGACATTCAACATTAGCAACTGCTTTCCAACTCAACGGGTTGTTGTTCAACTTGAGCTTGGAATGCAATCAAAATTCAACAATGCCTATTTAAGGGAAGGACAAGAACTCTTTAAGCAAAGAGGACATTCGATTTTGAATTTATGGGAAGCTCAGTCGTCTATTCATTTGTTTGTGCAAAGTGTAGTCACACAAACAGATGTCGCCCCTCTGTGAGCCAAAATAGCATCCATCTGTGCCATGCCATAAGAAAGAGAGACTGCCCACACCATTCTTTCAGAACACTTCATTGCCACTCATATGTAGCCTAGTGTACTGAGCAACTTTTCAAGAGCACCTTCCTGTTCCTCATCGTGTGAGAAAGAAGCTGTTTTTCAACAATGTTTTCTGCCACCAGTTCCTGGATCACTTCCGCAGTAAATGGCTGACTGTTTTATTTCAGTTAAATTAGACAGAAGGAAAACTATATTGTTGCCACATAGCTTGATTTAAAGCTAATGCCAATGCACTTGCATTTCATGTGTACCATTTCATGGGACAAAGTCCTACCCCTACTGTAATGACATCACTACATACAAAGCAAGCAGTAGGAACAGGGAATGTGTAGCTATGAGAATTCATATTCTCCATTTTTGACAAATAATGTATGTAAGATGGTCATCCTCAAGACTATCCATTTATGGAAACATTCTCATTTTATTATTTCACATTTGCAAAATACATTTCTTTCTCAAGATTTTTATTTAGCTTTGTTGTTGTCGTCTTCTTATCTACTGCTAATTATCTGTGAATAATATGAAATACACATACAAGTAGGCCTATGTTAAACTCACCATCGAGGCTACATACTGGTCACAATGGTCCATTTGCCACTGTGGATAAATATTTCTATAAAATAAGCTTTATGAAAATGACAGTGAAAAAGAAAAATGGAGCTCCTGGCACACATACTGACAGCTAAATGCATGGGCATTTACAGCTGCATGCAACAGAACTTTAGACAGTACCACAGATACTACTACAAATAGATAGAGCACAGCAAAGCTGATGCAAAACCAAGAATTGTTTCAAGAAGTGTTTCAACTATAGTTGTAAACTAGCAAAGTCAATGCTACTATGCATAGGGGTGGCCTGAGATCAATTGGACCACTAATGAATCCTGCTAGGGTAAAGAAGCAAAGTGGACAGGATAATTAGTGCTGGGAATCATTAACATAGAGAGAGAAACAAAGATCAAAAAAGGTTAAAATGCTGTACGAAAATATATCTACAGACAGACTGGAAAATCAAGAGGCGAGCACACGCTGTGCTCTGCTAGAGACCAGCTACCACGCTGCACCATCTTTTCTCTGCCATGGCAAAAATCCACCCACTCGCCTCAGGTGACAAACCCGGCTTTAAATACTCGCACGCCAGGAGTTATACAGTCCTTCAAATACCTCAAACACCTCACCATGCCACTCTCCCTGATCACCAAGCACTTCAAACGCTCACATGCGGTCGCACTCGACCACACAGAAAAGGGAAAAGCGTTCCGACACGTGCAGACACAGAGCAAACGTCACAATATCACGGCATGCAGTATCACCATATGTGCTCCACCAAACTCAAGTTTAAAAAAAAAAAGAAGGAAAAAAATATTGCCAGAATTCATATACCTTAGGGCACATTATTTTACAGTATTTTAACAAACCAGTGTTCTCCTCCAAGTCACAGATCCCCGGCCCAGAAAAAAATCTATTTAGTTACACTAGTATGCGCTGTGAATGCTGTACATCTGCTTTGGATGCTGCTTGTCACAGCATTAGTTTCTCCAAGCTACCGGCAAACAGCACACATTAACAGATTTCCTTGGTTAATACACAGGATTTGCAAGAGACGTGACAGCAGCACTCAGCGGATTGTGGGAGAAAGTTTGCACGCTCGAGTGTGTGTTCATTTGTGTGTGCCTGTAGCTGGGATTTGAAGTTTTTATTTACACTGAAAGAGAGTGCAATGCTAGTTATGGGCGGGTTATAATGGGGGAAAGGGTGGGGTTTTTATTAAGAGTCTCTCCCAAGCTTTGATCGTCCATCTCTCCCTACCCACCTAGATAGGGTTGCAAAGGGAGGGAATTTTCCAGGTAACGTTAGGTAATTTTTGCTAATTTTCAGAAATTTTCCAGGGTAAATCACCACTCACAGTAACAATCTCATGCTTAAACAAAGCTAATAAAACACAAACAGTTGAAGAAAACAAACAAAGAAAATGCACTGAGCAGGCCCAGGTCTTTTCTGGAGAGCAGGTTTCTGCGACATATGGTACCATCACTGCCATTGCACAGAACCTTAATCTAGATCAGAGGAAGGTTCTTATAAGTTTGGGTAAATGTTCCTGCAAGGAAGAGCTATGGAGTTCTGATGCCATCTGGGAGGCAGCCAAACACATCAAGGCATCAACCTGGTGGAACGGACATTGTAAGTGTGAAGCCATGTCCCCTGTTGCTTCAATTATTATCCAGATCCCTTCGGTGGAACATACAGCAGAATGTGCAACAGGCTGATAAATGAGAGTTGAGAAGCTGGTGGCTATTCAGTCAATCTTGAAACTCTTTGAGCCCATCAAAGATGACACCACACAAATTGAATCTGAGAAGGATTGTCCAGATTCTCCAGAGTCTCTTTCTGAAGATGAAGCTAGCTGTGGTTGAGATAAATAATTAACTTAGGTCAAGCAAGTAAAGTAAAAAGTAAAATTTTTTTTGTTTTTTTTTGTTTAACCTTAATTTAGTGAAAAGATTACGTTATCCTAATAGGAATTGTTTGACTAAAATAAGGTTAAATAAGGCCCACCTAATTTTCTGTCTCAGATGGAAGGAAATTACTACGTGATATTTTTGCATTTATGTTTCCTTATTTAATCCCTTCATGCAGATGCCAAAATTTGGCCAATTCTCACCTATTTAGGGTTGTTCTATGTAAGGCTTTATAACTCCAGGTTTGAGCATCACAGAGATTTGGAAAATGACTTAAATGAAACAAGACAGTTGTACCATTTACAATACTAACTTAGATTAGTTTCTTTTCATAATTTAGGTAAAAATAAAGTGCCACAAATGCAAATAATTATTTTTGTTTTTCTTTAGTATGCAATGAAATACTGAGAGCTACATACAGTTGCTCTCTGTAGTCGGAAGTTTACATACACTTAGGTTGAAGTCATTAAAACTAATTTTTAACCACTCCACAGATTTCATGTTAGCAAACTATAGTGTTGGAAAGTCAGTTAGGACATCTACTTTGTGCATGACACAAGTCATGTTTCCAACAATTGTTTACAGATTATTTCACTTTTAATCACTATATCACAATTCCAGTGGGTCAGAAGTTTGCATACACTAAGTTTACTGTGCCTTTAAACAGCTTGGAAAATTCCACAAAATTATGTCATGGCTTTAGAAACTTCTGATAGGCTAATTGACATTATTTGAATCAATTGGAGGTGTACCTGTGGATGTATTTTAAGGCCTACCTTCAAACTCAGTGCCTCTTTGCTTGACATCATGGGAAAATCAAAAGTCAAGACCTCAGAAAAAAAATTGTGGACCTCCACAAGCCTGGTTCTTCCTTGGGAGCAATTTCCAAACGCCTGAAGGTATCACGTTCATCAGTACAAACAATAGTACGCAAGTATAAACACCATGGGACCACGCAGTCGTCATACCGCTCAGGAAAGAGACGCCTTCTGTCTCCTAGCTTTGGTGCTAAAAGTGCAAATCAATCCCAGAACAACAGCAAAGGACCTTGTGAAGATGCTGGAGGGAACAGGTACAAAAGTATCTATATCCACAGTAAAACGAGTCCTACATCGACATAACCTGAAAGACTGCTCAGCAAGGAAGAAGCCACTATTCCAAAATCGCCATAAAAAAGCCAGACTACAGTTTGCAACTGCAAATGGGGGACAAAGATCTTACTTTTTGGTCCTCTGGTCTGATGACAAAAATGTAACTATTTGGCCATAATGACTATTATTATTTGTGGGCAGAACTGAAAAAGCATGTGCAAGCAAGGAGGCCTACAAACCTGACTCAGTTACACCAGTTCTGTCAGGAGAAATGGGCCAAAATTGCAGCAACTTATTGTGAGAAGCTTGTGGAAGGCTACCCGAAACGTTTGACCAAAGTTAAACAATTTAAAGGCAATGCTACCAAATACTAACAGAGTGTATGTAAACTTCTTACCCACTGGGAATGTGATGAGAGAAATAAAATCTGAAATAAATCATTCTCTCTACTATTATTCTGACATTTCACATTCTTAAAATAAAGTTGTGATCCTAACTGACCTAAAACAGGTAATGTTTACTAGGATTAAATGTCAGGAATTGTGAAAAACTGAGTTTAAATGGATTTGGCTAAGGTGTATGTAAACCTTTGACTTCAACTGTATGTGAAACAGGTAAAACTATATATTTCCTGTATCATAAACTGTGTATCCTGCTGTCCCTTAGCATCTCCCAATGTATCCATAATGGCTAAATTGTGCACTGCTGTAAATAATAAAATAATGATATATTTAAATACAAATAAACGGTTTTGGCTCATTTTCAAGTGGGGATTACTATGTTTTCATCGAATGTACATTCTAAGTTGTTTGGATAAAACTAAACTGATAAAACTAGAAATTCTGTTACACCTGGCTGTAATTTATTGTTCAAAGCATCCAATAAGATATTGCAAACACCGTTGCTAAGGTAATAATGTCCTATATTGGATAAAAGAATAGCCAATGAAACCAAAAAGAACTGGAATGAATGAGACGGGTTTGCAGAGCGTGGGAGGTATTACACATTGACGTTTCAGATAGGGTAATAGCGTTATGAAGTTTTGTTTATTTCAGATTGTCCCGTACAATAAATAACCACTGAATTTTGAAAAGGACATCTCTAGCGTAAAACCAATTGTAGGATTGGATATTTATTTCATATTTAGGAGCAGATATTGATAGTAGAATGACGTGGTATAATCTTTTTTTTGGCATACGATCAGGCTATTGTTGGGTTTAACTTGTTGCTATGACGGAATACAAATTTTATGTGACAAAGAAATATATTTATGAACTCACACAGACGCTATTGTCCACTACGTCATGCATGGGTAGGTATAGTTGCAGGTGAGACTGGGTTGCTTGTTAAATTGACTTGCTACGGGACAATAGTGACACTTAGAAACTCCGTATTCGGCAGAGTTGTCACAAATAGTGTACTAATAAGGCTAAAATATGCCGTTTGTTGCTTCCACTCAATCTTGGCGCCGGCACCTTGGCCACTTGGGGATCGGCGTGAAGGGGTTAATATGCTTTTTGTTAAACAAACTGCATTTTTTTAAAAACATACAAATATAAACCAACATCATGTTTGTTTGACATTTCTTAAAACCCATGGTTTTCTCCCTAACAATGGGCCTCATTCATGAAACGCGAGCAGAATGAAATTGCATGTCGAAATCGTTTGTATTAGCAATTTTGTTCGTAATTTGGCATTCATCAAATCTGTTCGTACATACGATCAAAATTTACATCTGCTCAGGACCACGCGTATTGCATCCGTAAATTCAAAATGCCGCTAAATGTAGCTTCTGAATGTCAATTAGAATAGGCCTATGAATTTATTTTTATTTTCACTTAAATTCACAAGACTAAATGTAGCCTTTGAAATGCAAATGTAATAATTACTACTGTAAAAAGCAAGCACTTTAGATTAAGCCTATTAATCAAGTGTAGGCTATGAATTTATTTAATTAGACCCATAACTTTTTATATAAATGAATCTGTATAAATTAATGCTCCCAGTAGGCTACTATTTCTCTGAATTGATTAAAATGTTATATGACGTTAAATATGCTAATTAAACCCACGTTTAACCATTGGATGAAACTTGCTATAAAATGACTTACACCTCTGTATAGCCAGTGTTGCAATGGCTGATCTTGTGCTGTTGGAGGAGTTGGCTCCATAGGAGAGAACAAATCTTTTGGATCGTGCATAGGCTATTTGTTGGCTGAGAGTGGCTGGTTAGTGGTTTTCTGGTTTTTATGAAATTGCCAACCTGCAAAATGTTATTGGTGCCAACTGTACTGCACAAACGTAGCCTCAAGGCTCCATCCGAAGATACGTTTGCATATATGAATAGAAAGGGCTATCACATCTGTGCAGCTCATGTCATGCGGAATGTATTGCTTAACGTCTTGGCCTGGTCGCCTGGACCCACGACGGCTTCATTCTGTGGGGCAGTTCAGAACGCTGCAGTGAGAGAAGGCTGGTATAGATTCCTAACCACCTCTTTCCATCACTAGGGGATCAGGGATTTCAAACCACCCCTCACACGCACAGAACACCAACAAAATGACCAAATTAATAAATTAATAATTTTATTTATTTCCAGGCTGCCAGAAAGACCGTATAGTGCTTGGCAGATGGAGGCAATGTGCTGTTCCGATGCAGAAAGGCTTGAACTTTAACAGTTCATGTGACAGGAGATTCTGCATTTCCTGTGTGATATATCCTTCCAGGTCTTTTTACTTTACCATGGATGCTACTTTAATATTTACTTTATGACACCAGAACGGACAACACTAAACTATTTATTTTCCTTGATTGAACATCTGCTAATAAAACTTTGATTTCAGTGTCCGAATGTTCTTTCTTTAGCTTTTTCTGGGTCATTTTGACTTCGTATGCACCTTTAAATGGAAGTGAGAACTTCCATATAAAGCAACTCATGGGCGTGGATTTATGCTAATCGCAAAATAAAGTGAATGCATTTGTCATTTACGATGAATCAGAATGCAAATAAATCTGCCTTTCCCACAGTTTGATGAATCCGGCGTAGATTTTCAGTACTAACTTGTTCTGTACTTAAAGGGGCTATATGTAAGATTTTTACATGCATGAATCACTTTCAATTGCCAACGTATGAACAGATTGTAACATAATTTAAAACATTAGACCTTCCCCGACTTTCTCCGTTGTGTGCAAGAGCCTACGAGTTGATTTTTATGTAAAGAATTTGGGTCGGGTTCGCCAGAAAAATAATTTTGTAATTGAAGGATGTGACATCTAAGCTCCTTCCGTCTGTCTGTATCTCTGCTGCTGCAGACACAGAACGGGCAGCAGTTCACTTATGGTCACCAGTGTCAGTAATGAGAAGAATTTTCTGAACGTATTTCGGAACATTTCATGAATGAGGCACAATGTGTGCAAAATATTTGTAGTGACCCCTCAAATAGGCCCAATACAAAAAAGCCTGTTGAAAACACAGGCTTTAATCTGTGACCGTGCCATTGAATCACCAACCAGATCTCAGTGTACCCCCCCTCCAGTGATGGACTGTGGGGGGGTGGGGGGCACGTTGGGGCACAACGTGTCACACCCGCCTGGGTGAAGCAGCCATATTGCATCAGAACACTTTCCACAAATATCAGAGGGTGTGAGGGAAGGGATTAATTAGACATATTTACGATTTATGAAAAATATTGTTTAGCATAAATTCCCAAAATTACCTCAAAAAGGGAAATTTTCCCAGAATTTTACAACCCCACTCCTAGAGCAGATGAACCTAGGGAATAACAAAGATATGAAAATGTTGGAAGAACAGGGTAGGGGTAGTTTTTTGTATTTTTATCTTTCCCACTCCCCTGGCACTATGTAAGTCCCTAAGCTTCCATTAAGAAACTCAACCGAGTCACTCCCCACAACTCACAAGGGACAAAGTCGACACAAAGCATGGAGGGGGGTGTAAGTGAATCTTCAGGGAGAAGAGAGAACAAGTGGCTGCTGCCAAACCCACAGCGCTGTTCTGTTACTGTCATTCAGTCATTTAGCTTTAATTCAGTGACACGTGCAGAAAGCAGAGGCTGAAGTGGCTGTGCTTGCTAACAGATCCATTGCAGGTAAAGGTACTTTGTACTTGGCTACAGTATCCCGTGGACTTCAGTAACCTACTCTACTGTTCAGATTTCTGTCAGCGTCTGTGAAGTCCTGTGTCTACAGTAGGGATGCAACGGAATGACATTTTGACGGTATGATAACCGTCGCAGAAAATATCACGGTTCATGGTTTCACGGTATTACACAATTGTTAGTTTTACAGCAACTTTTTAAGGAATGAAAGCACAAGCAAGTTTTTTTTTTTTTTGATTGAACAAAAGCTTTATTGTATTTACATTAGTTCTTGGCAAATTCAATGAATGACTAACGTTAGCTTTGCTCGCTAGCCATGTCAGACCAATGCCAACGGGACATGTGTAGCAAATGGCCTTACTAATGTATGACTGATTTTTTTGAACCACGCCTGACGGATTGTTATTCTAGTGGAACCCCTACCTATACAGCAATTTGGGCTATATTTAATGAATATATATTTCATTCCATGCTTAATTTACCTAAGCAGCTTAGCTAACTAGCTGATTACATTTTCTTTTTCATTTTTATTTAGCTGTTAGGGAAGTTAGCGCTAGCTAAGCCATGTGTTCAGAACAGGATTGACCTTGCTAACGTTAGCTAACCTAACAAGCTAGTTCAACACGAAAGAAAATCACTGCTTTCTGCTTTTATGTGCATTTTACATACTGTTCCAACTTTTTTGGAATTGGGGTTTGTACTTCTAGTACATACAATATAGTCGACTAAGACTAACTGGCTACCTTTTTAATTAATTTGGTGTTCCATGGCTTATTGATACTACCAACAACAGTTAACGTTAAATAAGAATACAATAAAATAGGATATTTACCTTCACGACATGCACCGAGGCATGGTGTTCTCGAAAATGTGTAAACATGTTTGAGGTATTTCCTCCTTTAGCAGACATTTTGCATCTGCATGTTTTACATATTGGATATCCACCCTCCACAACAAACCCTTGTTGGTTTTTCTGGTATCCAAAATAATCCCACGCTGTCGATTTTATTCTCTTTTTCGGGGGTTGGAGATCCAGAAGATGGCTAGCGCTTCCCTCTGCCATTTTTTGTGCGTGTGGGGCCAGCAATAAGCGCGTCTGTTGTATGTGTGACTCACGTGCTGAATGACAGCTGAGTGAGGAGAAAATGTCATGGCTTGAGCTTACGCAAGTAGCCGTCTCATTTTCCGTTGAGTTGCGTTTGTGCAAACATAACATGGAAAACCGTAGAATTCAAAATCATAGATAAGCAAATGTCTACGGTATGATAACCATCCATATTCATACCGCGGTATATCGTGAAACCGGTATACCGCTGCATCCCTAGTAGGGATGGGTATCGAGAACCGGTATTAAACTGGTACCGGCTCCTGTTTGGTCAGGACCGAAATACAGATAAACTCCTGGACAAACGTTGCTACTATCGATATTTGAACGTAATTCAATCGTAATTTGAACGGAATTAATTCATTCTCACATAGCTGGCAGGAATTTTCAAATGACCTACCGTGAAATTTTTGTTTCTACTCGGGTCCTAATGATGACGAGTTCTTTTTTTTTTTTCTAATGATGCCGACTGCCGAGTTGCAAGCGCCAGGCAATTACGGTCGACCTTGTCCGTTTACATTCTGTGCACTCCAGTCATGGCACTGATGGCAGACAGGTTCAAAAGTGTGGGCCTTTACCAAATCGAATGTAAACACAGCAAAATGAAATTTATGTAAAAAAGCTGTTGCGTGTAAGGGGAGTAATACCAGCAATCTAATGAAATGCTTACAAATACAACATACCATAAATTTGAAGCAGTGCAGTGTATTTGACTGCTTGAGCAAAGCGACCGCTGCGCCATTCCCCTCAGTGCAGCCCTCGATCCGGCTCCGAAGCTGATGCGATTCCCCAAAATCGCATCAGCTGTCTGGACCTCATCAAGTCAAGGTAACATTCGTTTTAAGATAAAACAAGTCCGTAGTTATTAACTTTGGAAAATTACACCGCCAGCATTTACTAGATGGCCAGCCACATAGTAGCAGCGCTGGACAACAATGTATTGTATGTAAAATGACCTGGAACGACGACAGTATTCAATTTTTGTTGCTCCGGGGCATTCTCTGTTGCCTGTTCGTAATGTACATGGAATATCTTTCCCGAAAACTCACCGAAATTTGTTTAAATAGTGAATCTTCGGTCTAACATTACATAGCTTATTCGCCCGTATTACATAAACCCAGAGCTAAAACTATCAATAGCTTATCAGGAGGTTATTCCCCGTGCACTATGAGCAGGTGGTGGAGAATGCATTGGAGCAACAAGGCATTCCCTGTGGAGCAATACATCGTTGTCCAGCGTTGTTGCTACATTATAATAACGCTGGTAATCTAGCAACGTCAGCATTAGTTTAAAAGCTTTGGAAACATGTTTCTCATCCTATAGCTAATGTCAGTCAAGTGGCAGCCCCCGCTCCTTCAGGGACAGCAGTTCAAGACAAACACCCAAGCCCAAACCATTCACCACCGCTGTATTATTTATTACTTATAACTATTATTCTGTTAGCTCCTGAGAAGCTCAAGAACTATAGTTATTCAGTAATCTATAATCTTGTTCAGTTAAGTTTATTGTATTTGTAGTGAAGCAGCAACAAAACACAATACCATTTATTTATAGCAATTGGTCCCCTCATTATATACTCTCAGGAAACAATTTCATTTCATTTTATCAAAATAACTGTTGTTATTTCTGCTAAAAGTAATAATAAAATAACTTAATTCTTTTCACAACATCTTCTTTTAAACAAAATTATGGAGAGTAGTATCGATAAGAGCATCGATAAGTATTGGTATCGATAAACAGTAACGGTATCGATAAAATCCTAATGATACCCATCCCTAATCCATAGTCTACACTCTACAGTAAATATCTCCTGCATATAAAGAATTATTCTTCACATTCTGACTGAAAAAGGGACAACAACAACTCAATAAACACAGTATGTTACTATAACATACTGGTACAGAATCTTGAAATAGGTGATTGAACATAATAAATCTTTAAGAACTTTCAAATCAAATTATTACTGCTCAGTGCAGCTCCATATAGCCAATGTTTTCTTTCCCAAGCTTAAAAGGAGATATTCCTAAATAGCTAAAAAAAAATATATACAAGCTTGTAAGACTAATATATGGTACAAGCCTATTTTAATACTGAAGATGTACTAGTTTAATTTTACATTTTTCACTATGTATAAATAAATGCTGGATGTTAAGACCTTGTTTTTTAAATTTCAATCAGGACTGGTTCCCCTCAGCCTGGCATGAACTCCAGCAGCCCCAGGGAAGAAGCGTTTCAATGGGCAGGATTATACTTCTTGAATTGCACTCCAGTGTCTTGTCTGTTCAATTCTATTCTGCATCTTTTTCATTCTTCTTTGGCATGTGAGGGGTAACTGCCACCAACAATGGCCTTTTCACCAGATTCTTATATGCAAGCTAGATGCCTTCCATCACTTTACCTGAGCAGTCAGTTTGATTTTGCTTTCAGACTTTGAGAAATCATGGCACAATACAACATATTTTCGTGAGTTTACAGGGTGGAGCATTCCGTCAGAAATAAATCACTTTCTGACCTCACCCTTTTAGATTTGAACAAAAATTGTTAAAGTATAGATCCAAAAACTAAAGATGTGCTCAAACTGTACGCTGATTACAGGTTGATCACATATTATTGTTCAGATCCAAGGCAGAAGCCAGATTGAGTTCCCATTAGGTTGCTGTATATTGCAGACATTACACAAGATGCTCTAGTCTCAGGAGTTTACTTAATAGAAATAGGCCTCCTAAACAAGCTGACCTCTGACCTATGGACTGTTCACATCTTGGATCTCATTTGAATGAAGGGCGGGGAAGGTCACAACGCAGCCATGAAAGGTTATTACCTGTACCATCTCAGAGAGCTTCGTTCTCTCACCCAAAATACAAACAAACTGAAGTCACCACACACAAAACATAAGACCACAAAGATACATCAATCACACACACTGGGTTATTAATTGGCCTGTTCAAGGAGACTCCCATACGCTGTCCAAAATCTACTAGTCAACTACTACTAAAACTAGTCAACCTCCCAATCATTGCAGAGGTGTAACACGCAAGGGTTGGACAAACAGAAAAGGCCAACTGTTTTGTCATGATAATCATGCTCGTCTGCAACACCTTTATGTATGTTACTTTAGAAGTAGCCTACATAACACTTATGCAACTCACATGTAACACTATGCCATTCTGGTTCCCGAAATGGGTGGAGAACTAATCTTAACTATAAACCCTGTTTGACCCAAGATACTTTTGTCATCACACAACATCATGTAATAAGAAGTGTAAAATGCCTGAAGCTCATGTTTGTGTTAATTTCATAAATAAAACACAACACTAGGTTTCACTAAAGGAAAATGTGTTCTGCTGGTAACAAGAAGCCCACCGTGAACGAGACAGAGGAAATTTTCTCAAATCGTAGCCAGTTGACTCTCACAAGCAGACCAGACACCATGACTTCTACATAACAGACCATCGGCAAAGGAAGTTTTTTGACGTTTCCAAAAATGTAATGCAGGCTGTGAATCCACGCTGCTCGATTCTATACAGCTGATCTCCTCTTGGGCAGCCGTGTTTACAGGTTTACACCCCTGGCTGTAGTATTACCAGCTGACGCGAGGCCTACTACTGCCGTCAGAATAATAGTAATGCCTCTCCTAAATGTCCATGCCAACCGGTATAAGTGTCAAGTAACCACGGCGTAATAATGTTCAACAAGCCTTGTAGCTAGCCTAGTCACTTGCCAAAAATGAATCAGGACCCGACATTGCTCACCATTGCTAGCTGCATCCCAATGAATAGGTCTATGCTATTGGCTATAACAGCAAGTAATCGTTTTGTTCCTGTTAGCTAATTAATAATTCTAGTTAATTGTAAAACGTACCCAACTAGCGTTAACTAGATAATCTGAATGGATAACTTTCAGGTGCATATTTAGTTAGCTAGCGTTTCATTAAAAAGCCAAGTCAGTTCGCTAGTTGGCTAACAGTTAACGTCACCAATGCCACTTTGGCATTAAACACCGATTCACTAACGTTAATTCAATATGTAACTACAAGCTAATTTAACATTTCTGTCACAAATCAAGTTACTGGACATGTCCTACAGTAATTTACTAGATTAGCTAACTAACGCTAGCTACCGTTCAGTGACATACAAGTAACATTAAGAAACCGGGAAATATATTATTAAATTATTTATATTAATGTTACTACAAACAAATGGGACACACCAATTAAGGGTCAGATTGAGTGTCAGCTAGCTAGCCAAGCGAAGGTTAGCTAGACGAGATGAACGGAGTCTTTCCACTCGCTAAACAATAACGCGTTAGCTAGTTGGACTTGCTATGCATATTCAATTAAAGCATTAGCTAATTAAGCGTTACAAATCACTTAGCTAGCATGCTATCTAGCTAATTAGTATAAGTATTGAAATGTGCTAACTAGCTAGCTACTGCTACTGGCGGCGATTTGCTGTCGCTACATTGACATCTGTTATTGACATCTAGCAAGCTAACGTTGACGTTAGCTAGCTACGTTTGCTTCACTGGCTAGGCAAACATTGTAGCATTCTTAGAATGATTCTACTTAGCTGTCTAAGGTGGGCTGATTTCCTCTGTAATTTATTGGACATACCATTTATAACAATCTTTATAATGTTCACTTAGTCATTTATAAGATAAACTTGGGAGAGTGTCAAGAGAAGAAGCTTGGTAACTTAAGCTAGCGTTATTTTAACGCTATACTTGCTAAGCAAACAAGTGGCCAGATCGCTGTCATTCAATATTGAAACGCTAAAGCAGATTGCTGCGACGAATGTAACTACACTTAGCTACAGTCTGTTAGCTAACGTTAGCTAGCTAGCTGATTAATGTTAATGCTATGCAAATTTGACAATAACAGTTGGCTAGCTACATGTACGCAGCTAGCTAGCTACCTAACCTAACGCTTTAACTGGACAAACGTTATGGAAATGCACCATGCATACACAAAACAGGTGCCAATCAAGCTTGCCTTTAGACAATTAGCTAGCTCCGATGAATCAAGTTGGCACAAGAGTCATTGGGCTGTCATTGTCAACAAATATCGCAATGAAATAAAGAGAATAAAATAACAATGAAACAGTAAAGTAATTTGAAATATTTGTCCATAGCGCTAGGTAGACTGCTAGCTAACATTAGCTACTTAATACACACCAGCACAGAGCCGTATGAATAACAAGACAATCCAGAGAAAGAATTCGTTTGCTAACGCAGCTCTCTAGCTAACCAGACAGCGAACGTTACTTACCCAAAATCTTGATCCATAGATTTAAAGAAGAATTTGTAGCTGTTAACTGGACGATTGTTGAGGACATTTTTAAAATCTGCCAAAGTGACTTTTTCAGGAGGTACTGTCAATTTCACTAAATAAGGAGTCTCCTCCTCGTCTATATGATAGATTATTTTAGTCTCCGCCATGAGAATGTGGATAGGACAATCATTGAAGTAGAGAAAGGAAAAAGGGCTGTGGCGGTGCAATACAAAATCTATAGCTAGCCAGCCAGCCAGCTAATGATAGCTAGCTACCTAAATAAGTAACTTGCAATAAATAACAATAGATATTAGCTACTTTTGTCAATAAATAAATCCAACGATATATATCACACTATAAAATAAATAGCCCTCTCTTTGACAATACAGTCAGCAAAACAGACATAGTCGAGACCTGGGTGTCTGTATTGCAGTTCCAATGTGTCTCACACTACTCGGTTGCTAGCTGTACAGTCTGGTAGCCTTCGCTAAAACAGGAAGGGAATATTCACATCCTTGCAAAATAGAGCTTGGAATATCACTAGCTTTCCAGCGGTTTCCCTCACGGGTGCTGCCACCATGCGGTGTATTTGAATTATTAACTTCGTTTCGTTCTACCTTTGTTAATTATAATCAAACAACCCCCCATAGTCAGTTGTATATCAAAAAGGATTGCATTTGTTTTGCGACGGAAGGATTGCAAATATAGATTTTAAATGGCTGGCGGCAATATCAGACCGCTTAAGAATCACACAAATAATTGCAGAATAATGTCATGTTATGACATGCAGTGTTGCACAAATAAGACTACAATGAGGTGAAGTCAATGTGAGGTCTCACATGATGTTACATCATTCTTTATCAGAAAGTATTAATTAATTAAAAATGTATCACTCAGGAGGACATTTGTCTTGCTTCATCATCTACATCACAAAGTAAGATATAAAAACTCATACAGCAATATACGTTTATCCATAAAATACTTTGCTGTGTGGCTATCAAGGGCTAATTGCTAATGAGCCAAAAAACATTTAAAGTAATGACTTACATAAATTTATAGTAGGCCTATATATACTATAATGTTAAAAATGTTCAAATACATTACTTGCAGTTAATGATTGATCAGAGTTAAAACAATTCAGCATACACTAAACAAGGCATTTTTCTCAAGAATTAGATGAGTAGGCTATTGTGTCCAGCTTTTATTATTCAATTTTAGACTTAAAATGATGCCTCATTGATGCTTCCTTGGTGTGACTCCTCTTTTTTTGTCTCTTGGGGGACACAGAGATGACTTTAGTAGGTGCCTCATTTTAATCCAGGCAACTCATATGGTTTTCCATTTATGTAAAGAATTTTGCATACTGGCAATTTAGACACCAAATATTACAGCCACACATGCCTAAGCCATTGGGCCACATTTGGCATTTCTAGCTGTCTTTGGAATATGAAGCTTTAAATAAACATTTTCTGGAAAATGTGTGTCTACTGCCCAAATCCAAGTACCAGGAGGAAAATAGCCCTTCATAACCCTCAGAGAAAAGTTACACAAAACAGAGTTAGGCATTTAATTAAAGTTGGATGTTGTTTATGTTTTTGGGCTTTTTCAGAGTTTCATGTTAAACTTGGGAACACAATTACTGTTAGTCCAGTTGTGGACAGTTGTCACCCTTCTTTAAAGCAATTTTATAAGTCAATGCTGAAGGACCACATGAATACACACTGTGTATTTTACAATGTAAATAACCCCTGGATTAAGACAACAGCCTCTCTCCATAGGCTTTAATTCACAAAATCAGTAACATTTGGGGTTAACTTGACTTTCTTCATGACTCATACACCCAGTACACATAGCTCTCTATTTCATGAGGGAAACAGGTGAGGGTTCAAAGATTGTTTGTATCACATGATGTCATTACAAGACAAAATGTTCATGCAATAGCATGTAGTATAAATACCAAAACGCCACTCATTTCTACAGTTGAAGCATATGGAGAGAGAAGTTGTCATACGGATGGGCTTCTCATACCATAGTTATGCTGATGATAGTAAACTCTTCCTCTCTTTCCCTCCCTCTACCCCACAGGTTAAAGAGAAGATATCTGCTTGCCTGGCTGACATCACTGAGTGGATGGCTACCCATCACCTGAAGCTCAGCCTTGACAAGACAGAGCCCCTCTTCATGCCATACAAGACCCTCCCCACTACATGACCTCTCCATTACCGTTGACGGTACCATGGTGGCTGCCTCCCGCTCTGCAAGGAACCTGGGGGTGATCCTGGATGACCAGCTGGACTTCAAAGAGCACATCAGGGCAACAGCACGGTCCTGCAGGTTCCTCCTGTACAACATCAGGAAGATTCGACCATACCTGACCACCTACTGTCCTGTCCAGACCATGGTCACCTCACGCCTGGACTTCTGCAACTCCCTGCTCGCAAGCCTACCAGCCTGCGCCATTCTAGCTCTTCAACTGGTCCAGAACGCAACTGCCTGGCTTGTGTTCAACCTCCCGAAATTCTCGCATGTCACCACCCTGCTGAGGTCACTCTATTTGGCTGCCGGTCGCGGCCAGAATCAGGTTAAAAGTTCTGACCCTGGCCTACACTGCAGCCAATAGGACAGGCCCCTCCAACCTGCAGGACGTAATCCAGCACTATGTTCCTGCTCGACCACTTCGCTCTGCTACAGCAGGGCGACTCGCACTTCCCTCCCTCCGTGTCAATGGCTTTCGCTCGTCCCAACTGCAGAGTTTTTCCGCGCTAGCTCCCCAGTGGTGGAACGAACTCCTCATTCCTCTACGTTCTACTCCAACACTGCCTGTGTTCCGTCGCGGCCTGAAGACACACCTCTTCAGACTCCACCTTGACTGACATACCAATCTAGGATGTTTCATAGTACTTGTTCCCTGTGTTTTTTGTCTGTTTGATGTTATAGTTTAGAAGGTATAGCTGATTTACCCACAGCTTACTGTGTGAACTACATTCAATGTTCATTATTAGGGATAGCTGCTATGTTATGGGAAGGATGTGCTTTGTCTAATCTGTTCTGTAGTTGCTTCGATGACCTTCTGTATGCACTTATTGTATGTCGCTTTGGATAAAAGCGTCGGCTAAATGATTGTAATGTAATGTATTGTAAATTAGGTAATGTTACTCAAATAAAATTCTGTCCATTCAGTAGTTAACTTTCACCTCACAATATACAGAATTTTTTTCTAGCTCAAAAACATTTAACATTTCAAACAGCACCCTTTCCTGTCCTCTAGGCTACATAACCTACTTTCATAAAACCTGAGCATAACAGGACAAAAACGCATGTTTTACTCATGGCCGTACAATCAAAAACAGTCTTCAAGGTGATTCTAATGGCCAAGTTCACTGAGATATGAGCAGAACAGAGCTACAAATGTATAGACACAGGTACAGAATCCAGCTGTTTATTGGAATGCATTAACACATAGTTTCATTGCCTTCTTTGATGCTCAAAACATCTTCATGTGTTGAAGCCCCCACCCCCAGCCTTCCACAAACTGTATTACAGAGCTTCTCAAAACACTAGTCCTAAGGGGCTGTAATCCAGCAGGCTTTCCAGCTCTCTTTGAACCCCCAGCACTGTCGCAACTGGTAAATTAATTAGTTGGCCAACTTGCTGCTTAGCTGACAGAGTCAGGCTGTATAGATCTGCTACAAAAGCATGCAGGCACGACAGTAAAGCAATCAGACGATCAAGACTTCCCCACCTGACCGACCAGGTACTCCATCCAAGGCACATTGACTTAGGGATGGAAGCGAGTCCCCAAGTCAGTGTGCCAAGGTCTGAGTGAATGTTGGCAGATTCAATGTGGCAAGGGTACAGGTAGGCGTGTGTTCAACACGGCCGTTAATATGGACCACCGTATGTACGGTAGTCTCTGGAAGCTAATAAGAAATACCATTCCAGCTCAAGGTAAACATAAAAAAAGAAAAAGAAATGAACACAAATAACAGGAGGAACCCACTTCACCAAACTGATCTCAGAAAATCTACTGAACCAAATGACGTAATTATTTCCAGCCAACATTTTCACCATATTACAATGACCATTCAGTAATGTAATAATGCAACTGTGAGAAGCAACAAAATGGGGAACCAGGTGTTTATGGAACTGTGCATCATCTCCAAGGCTGTGTTCATATGAAGGAAAAATTTTTTTTTTACAGTCATTGCATGCTTCCTAATGACCAGCTTCCTAATGTAAGAAAAATGGCTGAAGAAATGATTGCCCCCCTTGCCTTCAAATTCCTTGAATTTACATTGTTTGAACATTTCAAACGGTTCTTGTGCTCCAAATGCACTACATTTATACTGGGACAGTAAAGTATGGTGGATAGAAGATGGTAATATTTTTATTTATATTTTTTACTGACTGTGCGTTGAGTTGCATGACAAATGCTTTAACTGCTTCTGTAGAGTATGCTTTAATTCGCTGATGCTTAACTGCAGGGCAACTGCACATCTGCTTGTCATATCTTTTATATAAAAAAGTGCTGTTCTACTGATAATCACAACACCATGAAAACAGAAGCAGTCAAATAAGGATACGTAAGAGCCCTACAATAAAGTCCAGAAATGCTGACGATAGTAAATAAGTAAGTAACTGCACCATGGACGAGAGAGGAGTGGAGTCATACTCCCTATCAAGGTTTCCTACAGTACGTCACATGGCAGAGATGGGCAGAGTCTTAGAGCACTGTGTCTGCATTGAAGAGGAAACAGATTTTCACTGATGGTATCACTGTTTTATCAGCAGCTGCTCTGACAATCCACTGAGCTGCATAGTGGTTAGGAAACTGGAATGGTCACCACAGGGTTGCAGTTTGAATTATGGGCCTTGAACAAGCTACCTATTGATTACTCCAGTGGAGAAAAAGAATCCAGCTGTCCAGCTCAATATTTAACAGTTCACAAATTGGATATAAATAACAAATGTTCTCTGGGAAAAGGTAATGTAACGTTAATTTACATGTAGCTCTGTTACTGTATTCCTGTCATACAGGTACATTACCTGGAGAGCCTGAGGAAATGATGAACTATAAATAAAATGACTAACAAAGTCAGCAGCAGAAACAGGTAGGTACACTGCCGGTAAAATTTGTTCTACAGTATTTGCTTTATATTAAAAGTTATTGGCTGAAGCATGTCTGTGCAAGGAAAAGCATGACATACAGCAACTATGAATATAGTCAACCAGCCTCAAAAGGACACCAAGATAAATTGATTATATCAAAGGAAATAAAAATAAAATACAGTTGGGCAATCAACTGCTCTATCTGCAACATTCTGAAAAACATACTGATGTCTAAATATTTCTGTTTTGCATTCAATAATGGATTTACAGTATGCAAACTGTGCAATCTATACAGGCAAGACAGCACTGAAGGGAAATCTGCAGCCCAGTTGGTTCCGAGTTACAGTCACGTAATTGAAAAAGGTGAATGACAAAATCAGCCCTTAAAAAGAGAAAAAGCAATATATGGTAAAATGACATACTTTACCATGTACCTATTGCTTTGCGTAAAAAGAGAAAAAGCAATATATGGTAAAATATACATTTATAGTGCAAGAAATATATTTGAAATATTTGAAATAATTTAGATATTTAGCAACATTTATTGCCATATATGTTTTTTTAATACAGTATATGACAATATACTGTATGTATATATATATATATTTATATATATAAATTATCATATATATATATTTTTTTCTTCCATTTTGCACCATATTTGATCACACATTGATATACATTTATGTCAATATATGTTTCATTAGCAATAGCGCAATACAGATAGCTTTGTGAAAAAGTAAGCAGGTTTGGAGTGAGTCAGGGCTTTCGGTGCAGTGAAAGATGGGTTTGGTCACACAGATGGTGCAATAAAACAGTGAAGCTGGGACTCTGCCCTCTCTGCTTTGTACAGTCTTCACACACTCCCCCTTCCACATTTCTTTCTCTCCCCTCTTTGAGCATGCCCTGGGCCAGCCAGTGGCGTTCCATTCCTCACTTCCATGCAGTTTTGTTCATCTCTAGAGAAAGAGAGAGAGGGGGGGGGGGGGGGGGGAGGGCAGGGGAGAAAGATATGGAGGCTTTTGTCAGTTCATTTATTAATCCATTAAATTACAGCCAGGGCTGTTTCTGACAAATTAGCTATAGCCTATCTCACAACAGCCAGTTACGTTTAATCTAGGTCAATTAATCAGTTGGAATTACATGGCAAATATGTAAATGCTGTACTGTACATGCAGCATTTAGAACTGTGGTTCTGTTACCTTGGTCCAGGTCGATGACCTTTGGGGAAGGCGGTTTAGACAGCTCTACCTTCTCCTTTAAAAGGTTGTTTTTGTAGTCTGTGACAAAAGAAAGCACACAGATTAGAATAGCGGCTAGAAAGGTTCACCATAAACCAGGCTGGACAGTTAGACGAGTTAGAATGCGCCATGATAGGAATGTGCCCACGGCCCCCTGGGTACGTCGATGGGAATTAAGAGGCCATAAGAATATGACCATCCAGCTCACCCCGCCTCATCTCCTCCTGGTTGCACATCTTCAGCTCCGTAGCGCCCATCTCAAAGTCATTGGTTGTCACGTTCCCCCTGAGTGATGGAGCAAAGAGCAGAATCAAAGCAGGGTACATTGCTTTAATGAAACCCCTGCTCTTCATGCAAATGCCACAAAATTATCCTGCAGGAGGGGGCCATCAAAAGAGCTCTCACCCAATTGCTGACAGAGGTGTTAAGTCAGATACATGTGCGTGTGTATGTGTGTACATACTCTATGTGTGTATGTCTGAGTGTATGTGTATTTCTGCAACTGAAATTTTTAGCTGATATTTTAGATCGTTTTTTTATTCCCATGTGTTTTTTTTTTTTACATTTTTGTATTGTTTTGCTGCAGATGGTTTCATACCAAAAAAAGCACAAAGCATCATATGCCCTGAAAATGTATTTCAACTTGAGGACAAATGCTATGGTAATTGCAAGTGAAAGGTAGGCAAATTATGATCATTATTTCAAATTAAATTAAATAATAAAGTCATGGGAGCTCATAAAACGTTATGTTATGAACAATATGTTATAAAAGATATTCAGTAATATGACAAAAAAAGTGTGAGTTTGGGTATGAGTGGTTTGTGGTCATTATTATTTTGATATATGATGATGATGATATATTTTATCATCTTACCGCTCAGATCTACGCAGGTCATACTCTAGTGCTGAAACAAACACACATACGGACAGTTATTAAAGGGCTGTTCTATGAGAAAATCTGTTGTTTAAGAAAAGAAAAAGTAATAATAATAATAATAATTATATATATATATATATATATATACTCTATATAAACAGTATATACACATGGTATATACAAAACATATCTAATTGGAACCTACTATATGTAATTGTTAACACATCTAATTGGAAGTTTGTATAGTAAATTGCTTTAAAAGGATGACCGGTACAATAAAGGAAAAACTTAGTCTTTTCCCACATACAGGTAGAGATAATATTGAAGACAAACAATATATAAACACACGTAGCTGTATCAGCAGTAAGAAAGACAGACAGATAGTTAGACCCTGTATGGCAGACCTCTCTTCTTGCATCGACGGCTGAGCAGGATAAGACCAATGGCAATGAGTGCTAGCATGAGCACAGTTGCCAGGATGTAGCCCAGCTGCTGCAGGAAGTGACCTTGATGCTCGGGCAGGATGACATTGATGACACGGGGCACCTCCACCACATTAGTGTCTGAGAAGGAAAAGAACAATCTGGGGTCAGTGATCCAGTACAGACCGAGATGGGTCTTATTCACAATACAGCATTCAGACAACATGCAGGAACATTCTTGTTTTGTTGTAGCAACAATAATGTTAAGATTTTGGATGCAAAGGGCTTCAAAGCTCCCACTCTGCCTAAAAGGACATCAATGATTCCTCATTGAAAAATATGAATACTTTACCTAATTAGTATGTGTAGTAGATTTATTTACCATGCGCATCAACAACATTTTACAATAAATGTAAAAAGGCAGTAATTCATTGCAATTTACTTTAAAATGTATACATTGGACAGTTTATCTAGTTGGATAAAATAGCTAAAATTTTCCTCAAGGCAAATCTTATCAAGATAATAGAGATCAGATGTTTTGTTTCTGGAAACTTCTGGAATTGAGCACTGGTTGAAGAAGATAAGAAAATGGCACCTGTGTTGCGAACAATGATGGATGAGCCAGGTTCACCCACACAAGAGTGCTGTACAAAACTCAAGCCAAAAAGTCGGTGAGAAACTCTTTGACTTCACATCCATTCTGCTGAGAGTTAGAGACTGAGCCGCCCTTGCTTGTTTTCTGCAGTTCCCTTCTCTATCTGCCCACGAAAGAGGAGCTACAGAGCGTCATCCAAGTGTTTTTTAGCCTAAATGAGTTCCAGACCTGAAGTCATGCAGCGATTTATTTTTCCTGGCAGAACACACTGAGTGAGAGGGGGAGAGGAATTGGTTTACTGGACTGCGCCTGTTATGGGCATTTTTTTTACAATTCAAAAGTTCTGCTTCCTCCCCATTTCAAAAGCAGCACAAACTCCCTCCCTGGGAACATCTTCCATCAACCTCTCCATGGTAACAAACAGCTAACCCAGCTGACTGACAGCTGTTAGGAAGTGTTGTCACAGGCCAGGGGTGTGAGGGGAACATCAAAGGGCAGGGAGGCACTCGCTTTGTAACCATGGGAACCAAGACAGCACAGCAGAAGCAGGTAAGAGGCAGGGGGAAGACAAAGGGAAGTATGGGATGATATGAAGTAGGAGTTCATAAAGGAGGAGATGCTGAGAGGATTTGCCATCCAAGGTCAGACAATTGTAAAAACAAGTCGTAGGCGGTCAACCGCAGGGTAAAAACAAAGCCCACAATAGCAGACACTTTCATTAGGGCAGCGTGGGAGATTAGTCAGTCTTTGTCAGCGCTTTGTGGTCTGAAAAATATTCACATGGTAATAAAAGATCTGCAGACCTGAATGAACATTTGCTAGAGACGGGGAGACTCGGAGCTCTGAATTCAAAATGCCAGTAACAGCTAACTACACTTAACATCATATTGGGTTGTTCTGCAGTTTACTGTAAAATGATCAGTAGTTAACTTTACAATGAACATTTCGAAAGCACTTTAATTTGAAACTTGAAATAATGTTTTGCTGAATGAACAAGCACAAACCACCCTTTAAAAAAACTGTTTAATACATGTTAAGTCCAATCAAATATTTTCCCTGGATTTTTTTTCTTATTGGCACCTTTCAAACATGGTTAATATTATTATTTTCAGTTTGTGTTACACGTCTTGGAGTATATTGTTTAGTTTGAGAGAAGCAAGCCAAGGAGGGGTGTGTATGGGTGGGGAACTCGAAGATGCAATAAACAGAGACAGCAATCTGCTCCTGGGCCACACTCACAGATTCACACCCCCATCCACGGCATGGTAATTTGAGGGCACAGCAATACAAGCACAAAGACATGATTCTCATTACCCCAGCTGGAGTAGGCCTCTGTAATGACTATCATCAGGGGAACGCTGTCTGCTTGCCCTGATCACCATCATTACCTGCTGTACCTAATGTTTAAAGCATAATGTATCACTGTGGCTGGCAATAAAGGCTAAGCAGGCCTCTGTCCCTCAACAAGCCTAATCCACACACAGCACAGGCACCGAATGTTACCTACCTACCAACCATGATGCAATTTCTGTGTATTGATATGGTGTATATGTTCAAATTTACATGGAATTAAAATACCTGTAAAAATTTATAAATATGTTTTACAATATTTTCAGCTATTGCTTACGCCTTGTGTAAACATGTCAAGCCTGCATTTGTACACATAATGTAAAATATCGATACATTCTACTATATATGCCTTGAGTGCTTATTTCTGTGTGCTAAAAAGTAAATGTAGTATCTACTTTTTTCTCTGTATTTTGTGTAGTATGTATTTCTATGTACAATCCATCTACACTCCCGTGAGTCCACCCAGTTTGCTCTACACTTACGTATATACTCCCCAATACAAGTCTGCCCATATGAAAAATAGTATACTCTAGCATACTTAGAGTATAATCATGTAAACTTTAACTATCCTTCAAGTATGCTAAAGTATAAAATAGTATCCTTCAAGTGTACTTTAGCATATCATTTTTTTTTCACTTGGTTGCCCTCGGATGGACTGCTATTGTTTTTCCTCTCACCCAGTGGGATCACAAACAGCAAATGGTTAAAACATAAAGCAGAGAGCAGAGCTGACGATTGTTTAACAGGTTTTGATTGCAGGCACAGTTTACAATTCCATAAATAAACAGTCAAAACCAAAAGTACGGTTTGTCATGTGTGTATCGTGCCACCGTTTCATCACTGCTGCATCACACGCCTGAAGAGGGAGAGCATCAGCTGACACTACGGCAGACAGCTGGACTGTATATTGGGCTTGGCTGAGGCAAGGACAATCGACATAAGGTGTAGTCCGTAAATATGGGCCTACAGGGGGGGCACCCTGGTTCCTGCAACTGAATAAGTTAAATAACTAAATCCTAATTAAATGTGCCCTCATCTACTGATCGATCAACTGCCATTGTCCCTCCACCTTGGCCTTCGGTTTATTCCCTTAAAGGGTCCAGGCTCCCAGATCCTCTAGACACTGACATTTCCCATAATTCTCTAGCACAAACAAGAATGTGAAAGGCTTATGTGGGCCAACAATCAGGAAAATGGTGCTCCCCAGACACCACTTGAGCAAACACCATCACTCAAGAGAATTTTAGCGCTAAAAAAAGTGTTTACATTTGTCTGTACCGAGCGCACAGGGTATAGGTCCCCAACACCCTCCCCAAACAGGAAGCGAGCGAGTGTCTGCATCAGTTTGGGTTGCGTCAAAAATATTGTATACCTACACGAGACACAAGTTCAGTAATCGCGCAATGGATACAGAAGAACCAATCGTTAACATCGGGGGCGGGTCTTTTTTCCCCCCAGTCAATTGGCGAAGGTGGGACTTGCGCAAGGAGGTCTGGAGCGTCGCGTCTCAAATAGAAACAGGGCGAGCAGCAACGCAGGGTGAAGCATAACGTGTTGCGACGCACATGGCTGGTGTAGGTTTCACGATTGATTATAATAGACGCGTTAATTATTTTGACGTGACTCAGACCGACGCAGACGCTCGCATGTGTCCGGTTTGGGTAGGGTGTAAATCTACTATGGACTTAAAATGGCTCCTTTTCCCCCATTATTATGGTACAAAACCATGCTATGCTTTTTTGCCAATTCTCATCTGGGTGGATTCTTTCACTTCCAATGAAAATAAGGCAGAGAAACGGGCCAACATATTTTCAGAGGGGGAGGGGGGAAGAAATGACAAAAATCTAACATAACCTCCCTCTCACAGTGGACCCTCAAGTTACAGCCGGCCAGATGCAGCACAGATGTAGGCAGCTTCCTTTTCCTGTCGATAAACAACTCACACGCCCAAATCCAGAAAGAAAGGGAGGGAGGGAGGGAGACTGCAGGGTCTGTATGTTTAGAGCCCCTCTTCCTCTTAATCAACACTCATATAGTACAAGAAAGATCAACCCCTTTTCATTTTATTCTGTGTTGTTGTTGTATCTCCAGAGAAATTAAAAATTCTAAGTTAAGACTACGTTTTTTTAACGAGAAACCCTCCTCTGAACCCTGTCCTCTCCTTTCCAAATCATGGCTTCTGTAAACAAAACAGAATAGAATAGAAAAAAAAAGAAAACTCTTCCAATAAAAAGCAGCAGTTCTGTCCCAGACTCCACCATTAGTGGTTTCTCAGGAGGAGCCCCCCCTCATCTCTCTCTGCTCACACACAATCTGAGGAGGCAAGCCGTGCCTCCCTCTCTCTGCCTGATCCAAAGAACACAGTCCCCAAATCTCCCGCTTTTCCTCTTGATGAACAACAAACACTGGGCTATCTAATGATCAGCCTGTCCAGGGGAAGAGAAAGTGAGATGGGAGAAAAACGAGGGAGTGGAAGAACAACAACAACAAAAAAAGATGGCCGAAGGTTAGCACTAGCACGTCCATTAAAGCTTTGGTAGACCATTGTAATTTACTGAGATTGGGCGTAGGAGCTATGAACAAGACGCGAGACAAAAGCAGATCCCGCTTTTGAATTCAGACGCTCCCCCCCTCTGTGTGCTCTGTCGGGAGCCGGCAGGGGGAGTCCGGGGGTGGGGGTGTGGGTGTGGGTCTGGACTTGGTCTGGCTCGGAGACATGCTGACTAGCAGGAAGAAATGCATAACAAGACATATATAAATGAAATCCAGTTACAACCGCAAACTATTCCCCACCCTCGCCCCCACCCACTGAGGGGAGAAAAGAGAAACTAAGAGGGTGAGACACACAAAGGCAGGGCTCCCAGAGAGGAGAGGAGGAGAGACAAGGACAGGAGTTTGAAAAAGTGTTTTGAAAAGTGAGAAGAAAATTAGGAAATGGTAAAAGATGGAGTATAAACCCTTCTCGGAGCACGGCGGAGCTCAACATACAGGAGTCTGCACCGGGAGATGACCTCCTTAAATTGAGCCTCCCCCCCAAATAAGGAACCTGTTTATTTGCACAGGTTCGATCAGTGTGCCCAGACCACACTGCTTACACAAGCACTTTTTGGAGAGAAAAGTGCATGTGTAGCAGAGCCTCCATATCACCACTGTTTTGGTGCACCGGAGCCTATAAGTTTAATGCCACTACAACCACTGTTTACAGCACAGTATAATTTCTGTTTTTAAATTCTGTTCATAAAGTGTTAACCTGCTGTTTGGGTCACATGATAAAAACGACCGTCCGGTCTCTTACTTGGGTCATCGTTGGGGAGGATGCGAGGGGCAGCAGAGAGGTCTGGGTACAGGGGGGGTCCCACGCTGAGGTGGAAGATGCGCCTCTCGTCCAGGCCGCAGTAGTGGTGGTGCAGGTGGCAGGAGTACACTCCCTGGTCCGGCCGCTGGAGGTCGGAGACGATTAGGGAGAAGTCGCCCAGGGAAAAGGCGTCGGTCGAGATGTTCATCTTGCGGCGGAGGAAGAGCGGGCCGTACTGCCGGCGCTCTCCTGAGGCGTACAGGTCGATGAGGCGGTCGGCCCGGTCGTGCCGGACCCCGGGGAGCTGCCGGTCCCAGTGGACCACCTGCTGGTCCTCCTCGCTGTGGGCCTCGGTCCACACAGGCTGGCGGTTCACACACGGCAGCACGACCATACTGCCCACCAGGACCACAAACACGGCCTTCTCGCCATCCCAGAAGCGCCTCTCCTTACGAGCTGCACAGAGTGGAGGAGAGAGGTGTGTGCACTGTTGCTACTGTCTCAGAACCAAAAATACAGTTTGAGTTTAAATAAAGAAAACCTGTAGAATCTCTAAATCTTTATCTTCTAACATCAATTTCATGTTTACTTTTTATTTTTTTCTGATCATCGTAAATTGTTGTTATGGTAGTTCTGGTCTCGACCCGATATGTAATATGTATTAAATTCATTTAATAGGGCTTCATTATTATAAAATACAAATATATTTGCACATACAGCATACTGACTGATGTTTGACTGTACTTTCATCCTGAGAGCTTACCAATGAACTACCGAAAGCCAATTAAAAGGAGGGAAACGGAGAGAAATTTTAAAAGACAGAGGTAGCACGCTACAAATCGGTGCTCTCTCAGGTGTGGTGGGAGGAGTTCAGTCCTTACGTGATTTGGTGACGTTTAGCTGCACCTTAATGGTCTCATACAGGTGACAGTAGTGGTGATGCAGGTTACAGGAATAGATGCCTCTGTCACTCATCGCCACATCTACACAGACAGGAAACGGCTCAGCAATACAGATTTATCAAGAAGTACTTCACTTGCTGGGTGACTTGCACAAAACCATTGGTTGGTACACACATTCTATTTATACAGATGGACATTTACTGGAGCAAAACAGATTATGTGCATTACACAAGGGCATGACAGAAGCATCCCCCACAAGATTTGACCAGAATCAAAAAGACAGCTCGTTTTGCTAAGCCACCACTCCAAATAGACAACCCTCAATATCTGAATAGCTATATCAGACCGTGAGTGGCAGTGACTTAAAAGCCTAGCAGTACTCTGATTATGTTCAGTAGTTTACCTTTAATGACCAGGGAGAAGTTGCCGTCGTCGAAAGCGGTCTTGGACATGCTGATGCGATCCTTGTTGTACCCATTGTAGATTCGCTGGTCTCCAGCCGAAAACATGTCCAGCACCCGCTCCATGGTATAGTCAGTTCCACTCCGAAACAGGTCCCAGTGCACCACGCGCTGCCGGTCTTTCAGCTGGTCCTGGGTCCACACCATGCGCTGGCTGTGGCACTGCAGTATGGCCTCCGATCCAGTGGGGGCGCTGATGTTGTACACAGCCACCACAATGCTCTCCCCATTGTTCTGTCCTGACACTGAGGGACACACGGAAAGACAAAATTACTGCAACCACAATCAATGCTGCCACTTATTGCTTATTAATGACTAGTCACTTTTTTATGACTAATGACATGTTAATGCCTTCATGCCTAGTGAAAAGTCAAGCTCCTTTAAAAAAATAACTGAGAACTTCATGTTTCATTCACATGCACATTAACATTCAAGTGCATTCATAAAGAGCATATTTTTAAATACACTGTAAAGAAAATAAAAGAAATATCATATAGGATTATATCATGGCACACACATACAATTGTGAGAGGTCACACCATTTCTGACACCTTAACTTACCAACTGTGTGAAAGAATGCAGCAGGAACTGAAAAATACAAAGAAGCAGAAAGAGACAATTGAATAAACCCCCAAAATGCATTAGCATGTGTCCCTCTCTCATTACAGACCATAAATGCAGCTTCCGCCCCATGGCTTGAATCAAACAGTATTTGTTTTTTTCCCCATTGTAATTGTTCAAGACCACAGGATATTTACATATGACATACAGTACTTAGATTAACAGAGTTAACTGGGAGTTTTGGCAGACCCGAATGCATGTCAACACAATTCCAACAGGAAATCTCAGAGCCCTAGTTTTTATCTAGCAGTAATAGACAGTAATAAATACATACAATTGAAATGTTCACGTTCGTTTTTCCAAAGTTAAAGACAATGTACATTGCAGCTGAATATGGGTCCAAATCAGGACAGAATATTTTATCATAGCTTGATATGCATTTCTGTGTCAGAGGATAAAAGTACAACAAAGTACATCCAAGTACATCCATGGACATTTTACAAGAATACAGCTGTGAAATTCTTCTTTTTTTAATTGGGAAAAAGAATAAACCTTGCATGGCTTCATAATACCTTTTACCTTACCTCTTTGATAATGTTCTCATGGCTCAAGGATTAATATATTTGTTGTTAAGAGCTGTATATTACTGAATAGTGTTTCTCTGTAAGGGTAAGTTGAGCCCAGTTCATTGGGTTTACTGTACCATTGGGTGGCATGGTGCTGTATCTAACCTGAACTGAAACATACAGTATCCGGCTGCCCCCATCCCCTTCATTCTATGGCCAGTTAACCCATGGTGCAGACTCTATCTGCACAACTTGCACTAAATTAATTGCTTGTTCCTTAATAGAGCAGCATACTTATTGCCTTTGTACAAGTCTACCAGTCAGGGGTGACACTATGACAATGTGTGTGTGTGTGTGTGTGTGTGTGTGTGTGTGTGTGTGTGTGTGTGTGTGTGTGTGTGTGTGTGTGTGTGTGTGTGTGTGTGTGTGTGTGAGAGAGACAGAGAGAGAGAGACAGAGAGAGAGTGACAGAGCGAAGGAGAAGAGGGATTATGTTGAAGGGAAAACAGAAAAGAGGAAAAGAAGATAGAGGGGACAGTAACAGAGAGAACAAAGAGACAAGGAAGTAAGGGAGAGGAGAGCGTGAAGGAAAGTGGTATAAAATGTAAGGGAGGGGAAGAAGCTTGGGATGGCAAAGAGAAGGCATAAGAAAGACAGAGAAAAACAGCGGTTAAAAAAACCAACAAGCACAACTTTTTTAAACCTATGGCTGGTGACGGTTCCTGTTATTCCTATCTCAGACGTTTACACATACCGCTGAGTCTGTGAGGTGACTGCTATGTACTAGTAGGTCAACACAAAGATACAAAGTGCACAGACTCCCTATTCACCCCTGCTGCTTTCTGTCAGCTTAATACCCCCGTGGCGAAAACACGGTCAGCATTCACTAGCGTGCATCCGCACCGTCAACGAGCATCGTTACTCCCATCCACACACTTCCCATTTGTAAACTAGAGTACATGTTAGCTTTGCCTGCCACAGGAAACACAACATTTAAAAACCTGACCGACTGGGGCAATTATCTCTTTTACTACTGAGCTTCAATCGACAACTGACGGCAGCACTTATTTTTACAATTTGTTTACAAGTCTGTACATACGTACACTGCAGTATAGCTGTGTGTGTGAGAGATAGTGTACACATATTCATTTTCAGAATTCAGGCCGGTTTTTCAAATTCTAAATATAAAAGGGCCTGCTAAATATGTTACCCCTACACACCCCACCTATATCCACCCTACCCCACATATCCACATTGACCCCACCCGTCACGGAAAACTAGGACACTGCAGCTGTGATGTAGTGCCGATTCTGCAGGTAAATATGACACTCCTGCACAGCTGTGCAGAGGCAGTGGAATTTCCCCAGGAATAGTCATGAGAAGTGACTCTCTTCAGACAATCCCAGAAGAACTGAACGCCAGCCACAGCTGCTGCAAAACAAAAAGCTTTCTTTTTTTTCTTGGCTCAGACTACCACAGGTGTGTGTTCTCGCACAGGCAAATATTTATATTTATATTTTTTCTAACATGTGTTGTGCAAGATTTCTGTCTGTTTGAAAGCTAGAATGGGCCGGGGGGGGGGGGGTTAGAGGACTGAGGCGACTGGAGGTTTATGCACATGGCCATGCAGGGTAATGAAACCCAAGCTTTTCCAGGCTAGTCGTGGCAGTATGGCCACAGCTGGTGTCACCGTGCCGGACCACGGCCACCACACACACACACACACACACACACACACACACACACACACACACACACACACACACACACACACACACACACACACACACACACACACACACACACACACACACACACACACACACACACACACACACACACACACACAGACTACAGGAAAAGCTGAAATGCTGCAATGTTAGTTCTTTAAAACAGTAAAAAAAAATTATAGTATATTACTACTTTAATCAGGCAAATGTTTATTGTGATACTTAATATTAAAGTTTAAGATGTTGACATAAGCAACACACAAGACTGCTGTGAAACTGATGTAAGAAAAGAACAGACTGACCAGAATTATTTGCAACCAAAATTGTGACGTAATGAATCCAAGTGTTTAACAGTGATAAACATCAGCAGAAAGGCAGTCAAGAAATGCATTCTGGACCTGGGATACCAGAATACCTTAGTGAACTACGTGTCTCAGGTGTCCTTTACTAGCAAAACACATTTAATCAGCCAAATATTTTTCATAATCAATATCCGCATTACAGACCAGAGAAAGACATTTTTACCATAGTAGACACTGAGAAAACTGATGCAACTAATAGGCTGATCAGAGAAAAAAGCTCTAATACCTGCTCAGGGGTTGGAGAAAGCAGATGGAAAAGAACTGCTCGGCATCGCGCCCCAGTGAAACCGTGAGAGACAGCCAAAAACTCAGTCCCCCCCCACCCAAAAAAAAAAGGAATTGCTGCGTATGGACGTATCGACCTTGGGAAGACTCATCGACACCCAAGTGAGAGTGCTTGCATGAGACACAGGGCTGGAATGTGCTGAGAGGGGCACTCGACAAGATGTTCGTCCACGTATACAGACACACACACACTCTCACTCACTCACTCACTCACTCACACTCACACACACACACACACACACTTTCTCTTATGCAACAAACACTACCCTTCACCCCACCTGCTGAGAGCCTAGATGCAGACACAAGCACAGATGCAATCAACGACTCTCTGGCTGGACTGTCTCTCAGAAAGGAGCCAATGGGAGACCATCGCTGCTCCGGGTAAACCCATAGCCCCGGGGTGAGGGCTGTGTAGGCACTTGTAGTGCTGGAGTCAGTCACACTCTGTTCTGTTTACCTCCTCTCTGATCTGCTGAGCACGCTGTTTTACTGGGCTGGGATTTTCTCCAGGAGTCTCACGCCAGGGGAGCAGTGCTCCAGGGGCTGTCTAATTGCACCCTAAACACTGAGCCTTCACTAATCTTGGTGTGAGGATGAACGCTTAGAACCCCCGCCCCTCTCACGCTGCAGACTGTTCGTTCAACATCTGTAACTGTTTGAAGTGACTTAACCACGTTGCCTTTTCCTGTAAGACGTTACATATCTCTCTTGTGCAATTGCTCATCGTGTCTCCTGCCTAGTTCTCAAATACGCAATCTTTTTTCTTTCCATCCGGGCCAAACAGCTTCATGTTTTTAAACCTCTTGTGTGGTACTGTGTTCTCTTTATCTCTTCTTCAGCTGTCCCACTCTACAGCTGTGCATTGTCAAGTTCTCTCTCTCTGCCAATCTCTCTCTCTTTCTTTCATTCTCTCTGCCGATCTCCCTCTCTTTCTTTCTTTCTCTCTCTGCCTATCTCCCTCTCTTTTTTCTCTCTCTCTCGCCGATCTCCCTCTCTCTTTCTTTCTCTCTGCCTATCTATCTCCCTCTCTCTTTCTTTCTCTCTCTCTGCCGATCTCCCTCTCTCTTTCTTTCTCTCTCTGCCAATCTCCCTCTCTCTTTCTCTCTGCCGAACTTTCTCTCTTTTTCTCTCTCTCTGCCATATGCCTCTCTCTCCCCCATATGCCTCTCTCTCCCCTTCTGCCTCTCTCCCTCTCTCTCCTCTCCTCCATCTCTGTCTCTCTCCATTTCCTCTCCCCCGCACTACTAAACTCCTGACAGTGCAAATAACAGCAGCGTTTCACCACTCCCGTCCCCTCATTATGAATCACACAACTGTTTGTAACCAGGTCCATGAGAGGGACTCATATAATCACAGCTCCTTGCTCATTGAGACCCCCCCCGGTGACTTGCCTACCACCCCCACCTCTAACTGAAAACATATTGCCATAAAAATCTCAGGCACAAACAACGCCATATCCTTGGGTGATTAACAACCAGACCCCATGTCTCACTTCCTTGACCCTTCTTTAGTCATACTTGGCTTCTTCACTAAATGGATTGCTCATACAATGAGCAAAATTAATAACACATCCAACAAGCTTTCATATAAATGCAAGTCTAAAGATTCTGCACCTTGCCTGCTGGTTAATGATGGTGCCCAGTTGGCAATCCTGATGTACCCAATCATCCGTGTACCAGCAATAGACGTGAAGACAATAACTGCAGTAAAAAGCAACAAAATAAGCTGGCTACATATTGTTTCCTTGTTGGATAAACTATTTTGGGTTGTGTTTTTTTTTTTTAGTCATAGCTATTACAGCACAAAGAATATTAGATGTTTGCTTGCCATACACCCTACAGATCCCGCAGGTTCCTCACACAGTCACAGTCCAACCATATCTGATCAAAAGAGCAACCTGTCAAACAGGGCCTCACAGTGGAAACAGCTGGTTCTGACATTCAGTTCAGCAAAAGGCCAGCAGCGGAGAGGATTGAAAAACCATCAGGAGGCTGCTGTGAGGATTCTTTTGTGTAAACGCAACGCTATCCATAAAGGACAGCGGAGAGCCTCGAGTGCGCGGATCTCGTTGAGCTGGCGCGAGACGTTATCCGGACTGGAACGACTACTGCTGACCCCCTGACTGGCTCGGTGACCAGACATTTCCCCTAATGTACCACCCCTCCCGTTTCAGCGCGGGACGTAAACGGGTGTTAAGTGCACGCTGCTGTCTCAAACGCTAGGTGGACTCAGTCTGGGCGAAAAAGTACTTCTCTCGAGATACACAGATGTCCCTGAATTCCAGCTTCTCTGGTTAACTTTTACTAGGATAAGCTCTGAAATGAACTAGTTATAGACTAGTCAGGAGGAACACGTAGATGTTGACAAAATGCATAGGCTATTTTATGGGAGCTAAATACATAGGCTCTCCTTTTGAAATTAGGTTAGCCTACTATTAGACCACCTCCTGTCCACCCACACCCACAATTCATGGTTTACTTATCCGTAACATTGTGGGGATACAAAAAATAAACAAACAACAAAATCATAATAATTTTAGGACAATTAAAGGACAATCCTGCATAAATTAGAAACCTTGTAGGCCTAGCTACAATACAGTTGTATCTGAAAACTGACGAAAGCAAGTAGGCTAAATCATTTAAAATGGTTTAAATTCCATTGAATAAATGTGTTTTAAAACAGGCAACATTTTTATAGGCTACGGTCACTGTCAATACAAGAATGAAAGCCACCAACTTAAATATACAAGTACATACTCACTTTGAAACAGCAGGAGTATGCGTGCAATGATATTCACTCTTGTAGTCTCCATATCCAAGTTCTTTTTAACTGAAACCGAACACAGTGATTTGTAGAACAATAGCCTAAGTTACAGAGACACAAACAGGCCTTCGGTACACCTGCCGGGGGAGATTTTTGGTCTGTGAAGGTAGCCTCGGGAGACGGGGACGGACGCTGTAAGACCGGCTGTTTGTCGACCCGCAACAACAGCAATACTGTACTGTCTTTCCTCCGTATGGTTGTGGGACATCCATGGCTCCACCCGCTTGGACCCCCTACACGTGTAATTCAACTCCACCGTCTCCCTCTGCTTCGCCTCCTTCTTTCGGCTCCCGCGATTCTGCTTTCCCTTTTTTCACAAAGATTTAGGCTACAGCTTTGAACTTCAAATACACCTCGGCCGCTTTGCATTGTAGTTTAATGTTCAATTGATAGGCTACAACCAAAGTAGCATACTAGCTACTTATCATGCCTTAGTGTGTGACTTATAATTCTTATATCTTCCAGTCATAGTATTGTAGGGAACTAGTATAAGCTGTCTGTAGCCTACGATTGATGTAAACTTATAAATAATACCTTTTACTGTGCCCATAACCGTGAATAGTAGCCTAGGCTAAATCGGACGCAGCAGGAAACTGAGAAGTTTCTGCCAAGTTTGGACCCAATCCAGTCCAGGTTACGTCTAATAGTCTATACTATCCTTTGAGAGAGTTGAGTTCGCCCCACCCCGTAGCCTAACTCTTGAAGTACCGCCTCGTCTCGCACCTTTACGCTGCTAAGTAGCCTAACTGTGAATAATGTCTACGGTTGTCAGAGTAGGCTAGTATACGCTATGGAAGCATATCGCAGGCAAAATCCCAATGAAAATGCAATAAGTAAAATGACAGTGAATCCTACAGTTGCATTTAACTTTCCCATTCATATGTGCACATTTTGTCTCAAAATTAAAATTCAACAATTTAACTTGAATTTGCCATTTCATATAGGCTACTAGTACTGACATTTCATTTAAACAGATTTGCACGCTTTATGATTAGCTTTATTCAAATGATAATGCAAATAGAAACTTTAAATGTAGGCTATTTCCAGAATTGCATGGATGTGTTTCATGTGATTATGCAATAATGTTGTCAAAATTATAATGTAAATGTCATTTACCAAATTACATTATATTCATTTGCACGCTCTACGGCGGCAGTGTAGTATAATGGTTAAGGAACTGGCCTTGTAACTAAAAGGTTGCAGGTTCGATTCCCTGGTAGGACACTGCCGTTGTACCCTTGAGCACGGTACTTAACCTGAATTGCTTCAGTATATATCCAGCTGTGTAATTAGATAATATATGTAAAAGAAATGCTAAACAGTTGTGTAAGTCGCTCTGGATAAGAGCGTCTGCTAAATGCCTGTAATGTAAGAAGGTATTTAAAATTTCATTATCAAAGACTATAAAGTATGGAAGCATATCCGCGCCAAAATTCAAATGAAAATGCAAATTGGCGGTTGTATTTTGTTTTCATTCGATGAATTATAGGCTAATTCAAATGAAAAGTCCACTTTACATTTTCATTTTCAAGTAAATGTAGCCTACGCACTACGCACTTTATCTGACTATTTGAAATTTTAAATGCGTTTACATGATCACTTCCTCGTGGTCACGAAAAAACTTTAATTGAAAATGCAATCTGTCAAACCTGCAAATCAATCAGTGTTGCCAGATGCCTGAATTAATTTTCTCCCAAACAAATTCTGAAAATCCCCCATCTTCAATTGAGTCCCATTCAATTTCTCCCATACATCCTTTTAAAATCCCCCATATATCATTGACTCCCATATATTTTTTCTTTAAAAATTCCCCAATCAATTTTTTAAATCCCCCAGTCTGGCAACCCTGAAATCAAACTGTGTAGGTAGGCTACGCGGGGGCTCGAAGAAAGGGACGTTATAGGGGCCCGTTCAAACTAAGGTTCAAATCCAACCCAACCAAGAAGTCCAAAAAACCATGACATAATTCAAATGAAAATGCAAAAGGCCACTTTGCGTTTTCATTTGCAAGTTAATGTACGCACGTTATCTGACAATTTGAAAATGTTAATGCAAATCCATTTCACATTTAATTTTTCTCGCCCTCTAGCCTACGACACAACCCTGCCATAATTTCAAATGAAAAACCACATTTGCATTAGCAGTTCCTTATTGCAATCGCGTGATCCATGACGAAAAGGAAATGATAATTCAATTCGCAATTCGTTTTCATGCTTTTGCGGCACGAGTGACATAGCTACGATTATAGATTATAGGCTAAATGCTAAAAACTAGAAAGGAAACGACGTAGCATAAACGTTACGATGAGCCTAGCCAGCCCGTTGTTTACTAACTTAACCTTAACAGCAGGGAGGACTTGCCGTAAGAGGCAATAGATTTCCGTTAACCAGTTTCCCTTAGACAGGGCTGTGTGATAAACCAACATTTAGCTATTGCTTAGCCTATATTCCATGTCACTAAAATAAAATAAGCAGGCTATCAATAAAATAAGTGCTTAGTCCTATGTCTCAAATTTTGTCTGAGTGGTAGACCTATTTAAATTAAAATGATTCTGTAGCCTATGTTCTTAAAATACTGAGCATAATGGCACTGTGCCAATACTGACATGGGTTTTCTTTTATTATTATTATTATTTTACAGCTGTGTAGATAGGCTACAGTCGGAACTCACTGTATTCGCACACCCTCTAAAAAGACCAATTTTTACGTTCGCTCTCACGTAGCCTAGTCTATTTAAATTGAACAAATTAAAATGTTTTGTGTAGTAGGCTAGGGCACAACAGTAAAATCAGCGTGATAGAGGCTAACCCCCGCTTCTTACAGCATTGAGATCGGAACGTTTTAATAAAATAAAAATATAATCGTGTAAATGTCCATTTGTTTTAATCGGTAGTATAGGCTATGTTTCTTCATGACTAGGCTAAATATAGATTATTAGGCTACAATAGCCCAGTCTCCAGGTTAAATTTCCTGTGAGTAGGGAGATCAGAGTCGGGGTTGTGCCCCGGGGTCGTTTTCCCAGTGTTTTCACCCAATAATAAAATAAGCTGAATTGCTGTGTCTTTCAGTTTTTACAAGTCTTTTACTGCCACCTGCTGGGTAAAGACATGAATTGCATAGCTTGCCATGAATAGCCGGCTGGTTTTGACAGTAGCCTAACATTTGGCTAGTTACCACGCCAGATTAACGAAAGCAGGGTAAGATATTTAAACTGTTAACTTAGTTAACATTGGGCTGGCTATGACTCGTGGTAACTTTTAGGCTACCTCGTTTTCCTTTTTAATTCCTATCATTTAGCCTATAATCCGCTAACACAGAGAACTAGGAAATATCGCTATCTAGCCTGGTAACTGCCTGACGACCGAAATCACAGACAACCACTGAAGTTGAACCATAAATTGTCCCCTGTAACGCCCCTTTCTTGAGGCCCCGCCTTGATGGGCATGCTTTGACAGTTTGCATGTTCAGTTCGGTGTTTTGGCAGGGTTTTTGCGTGACCACGCGGAAATGATAATGTAAACGGATGCGATGCCATTGCATTTGAATTATGTCACTCTTGTGCCACAAAGCATAAAAACGATATGTTAAATGGCGAATTGAATTATCATTTCCTTTTTGTCATGGATCATGCGACTACAATAAGAAACTGCTAATGCAATTGTGGTTTTAAATTTTCATTTAAATTATGGCAGGGTTGTGTCATAGAGGGCGAGAAAAAATAAATGTGAAATGGATTTGCATTAACATTTTAAAATTGTCAGATAAAGTGCGTACATTAACTTGAAAATGAAAACGCAAAGTGCCCTTTTGCATTTTCATTTGAATTATGTCATTGTTTTTGCGCACATTGAATGTAAACGAAATGCAATCACCGATTTGCATTTTCATTTGAATTTTGGCGCGGATATGCTTCCATATATAGGCTAGTAGCCTAGCTACTGTATCTAATGGCAAAGACGGGAGGCGCCGTTTCCCATTTTACAATTATATAGATAACTAATATAATTGTGGCACCTTTAGGCTATAGCGTAGCTAGTAGGCTAATGTCTTTGATAATGAAATTTCAAATAGCTACATTGTTAGAGAGTGCAACTATTTTCATGCAATCTGACAACCTCCACCTGTACAACACTTCTGCAAGAAACAATCAGTAGACTGTCATTTCTCCTAGGCTACCAAATTCCATTCTCCGTCCCCCTCTGCCTACTAGGAGACTTATCAACAACCACTATTCCCATCACCTCACCAGAATCACACTCATTGCCATAACTATTGCCAAGAAAACCATCCTCCTCAACTGGAAATCAAGAAAAAAAACTAAACACCACACAATGGACCGACCTCCTCACTGAATATATATCAATGGAAAAAATAACCGCCTCCATGAACAACCAACTACACCACTTTGAGGAAACATGGAATCCAGTTAATAAATCCCCTACTCTCCAAAAGCTAAAACGTCATTACTGTGATCATTTAGTGTTCATTTATTTATTGAATTGTTTTTCTCTTGAGGTAATTCTCTTGTTAATTTGGTTATCATGTATCAGCATCCCCATTTTCCATTCTCCCAAATATCCTCAATATATTATTTCAATCAAGTCATTTATGCAGACACATGCACACATGGACATCTTCATACACATACATACACACACACACGCACACAATAGAACACGCAACCTTATCATTACAAAGATGCACACCCTCTGAAGCGTACGGTTCATAAATTATACTCATTACAAGAAGAAGAAAGGAAAATCTCTTTAATAATTCTTTTTTAATTTTTTAAATAATATCCCCTCAATAATAAAAAAAAAATAATATTATCCCCTCAGCAGTCTTCTCCCTGTCTACTTCTATATTTGCCCCCTCTGGTTGCTCAGTCTATGTCTTGTCTGTGCCTGCCCCCCTGGATATCTATCTCCAATATATGATTTGTTATTGTTATTATTATTATACTTGAAAGTTATTATTATTATTCTTTGTTTTATGACATTTTGTTTGCTTAATTTTGTTGTTCACTTAATTTTGTTTTCCCTCCGTCGGAGAGGCTCCAGCACAATACTTTCTTGTAAATTACACTATAGACAAAAATACAATTGACCTCCGAAGAGGGGGGTGGGGGGGGGGGGGGGGGGGAATGGGGTGCAGTGGCGGGACCCCTCAATAATAATAATTTTTAAAAAGTTCCAAATCTGCAGTAAGAAATAGTTGTTCTGTGGTCACAGACTAAGTGAACATGGGGGGTGATTGTGTGGAGGGAGTATGGTATGTATGGTAAAAAAAGAAAAAGAAAAAGAAAAAGAAAAAAAAAAGGTATTTTTCATTGCTCACGGCTTCTCTGTGAAAAAAGGTAACTAAATATATCTGCCCATAGATGCTAGGAAGGAAATTCAAGAATGTTTGAAATACAGCAGGGTCTAAAGCAGAATCATTTTTACGGGTAATTTTTTTACTCCAGGCATCCGTGGGGCCTCTTTAGAAAATGGAAGCAAATATTACGCCCAAGGCTTTTTTCAGAAAGCTTTGGGGACGGAAGAGGGTCTAAAATGAAGGTTTGATTTAGCTCTGGATATAATGATAGGAGACTCTTGGCAGAGCAACCCCCCCACCTTAACCTAGGCCATAGGCTTCACGGTCCCCCCACCTTAACCCAGGCCATAGGCTTCACGGTCCCACGGGGAACCAAGCAATGCTCCCAGTGAGCTAGGAGACAAAGGCAGCCCTGCCAGGCCCCGACTGGAGATGGTATTTATAGGCTCCGGACGCAGCGAGGAGAGGCAGCGCGCTTGCACACTGGGCTCGCAGTACCTCTCAGCAGGGCCTGGGAGAACAATTAGCCCTCTGTCCCAATTTCCCCAGGCCATGGCGGGAACGTGTTGCCATAAACAACCAGCCTTACACTTTTGGCTACGAGATAGCAGCCCCATGCAGAAACGATAGCTGGACGCCTATTGGCTGAATGCAATGGTAGGGGGTGGGGGTTTAAATGTGAGTTAAAAGCAGGCACTAAATGGGATTCTATACATGCACCTGCAATTTTTTCATGATTCTAGAGCTGACTATATGTGGGATGTGGTAGCGTATATTTACAAAAATCTATAAAGTTGATAAGGCAAAACATTAAATATCTTTTCTTTGTACTGTTTTCAATTAAATACATATGAAAGAGAATTTACAAATCATTTACAAAGCGACCCCCCCCCTCCCCCTCCGGAGTCAACGATCCCGGTCAGCGATCTCATCTAGGGCCCTAAAGGGTAGCCGGTCCTGCAAAAGATCATAGCTGTATTTTTTCTTAAAGGAATAAGCAAGGGTGGAAAATTCATAAATTCATTCCCATGACATCACCTGTTTTGGGAACATACTATATTATAGAAGCAGTGCAAGCTAACTAGTCAGAGACGAAATGAACTCTGCTGCCATCTTGTGAGTCTCTCGCAGAACTGCACACCCATTTGAAAAAAAGAAAAAAAATGTTCACAAATACTTGGAGTGAATCAAGAGCCACAAAAGCTATTTTAAGGAGGACATGTTCAGCCTAGGATTATATGTACAAACACAGAACACCAAATCTTTGGTGAAACTCTTTAGACTTGATACACGTCAATTTTAAGTCAATAATCCTTTGAATACTGAAGGTAAACACACTGAGAATATAAGTGACTGTGTGAAAGTGTACTCCTCTCCCTGTCTCTGGTATTGTTGGATGAAGACCTCAGGATTTGGTCCGTCCCTCTGGGAAACTTACCAGGTCAGGGAGAATCCAGATCCTCTTCAAATCCCTCCCCAAGTATTCCACCAGCCAACCACAGACTCTGACTCAGCAGGAAGAGTAGCCACAATGGCAGTCAACAGAGGAAGAGAGAGTCGGAACTCTGCCTGGTCTGTCACACGTCAGCATCCAAAATCACACATGAATTCAGTTGATGTTATAACTTTCTTCTAGCCAAGAAAAGCACCACTTTACCAAACAAAGCTTGATCTTGGTCTGCCACTTCACCAGGGGACAGATCTCTGCTGTACATTAAATTCACAACATATTTACAAGTCTAATTTTCTTGCGCTCAGTGGACAATTCTAACACATGTATAGATGACAAAATTGTAAGATTTTAGTGTGACATAGTAATAGCGTGATACAAGGCAATGTTTGCAAGTTTAATCATGTGATGCATGATGTCACAATCTTTCACTTAATGTAACTTCAAGTAAAGCAAAGTGTTTAACAAATCAAATCTACGATCATTATCCTTATTAGCAATGGAACAGAATGTCTAGGATGGACTAAAACTACATTATGCACCTTGGTAACTGCTGATTTGTACTCTGTGACAAACCGAAAGCATGAAAACTTGTGGTGCAATATGCTTGTACTGACCTACAAGAAAATCTATTTTCTTTAGTGGTTACAACAAAGCACCGTGGAGCCACTTTTGACCGTCAAGTTATGACTGATTATCACTGCTGCTAATTCTAATTCTGTGGTTAAAGATGAAAACGAAGTTTATACGTTGACCATGTGATTCAGCTCCTTACACTCAACCTTGAACATCTGGCATCATTGGTGGGTCAGTATGAATATTCATGAAGGGGCAACATCAACTGTTGTTATAGCAACACAGCCACCACAAGAACCTCAACATTGTCAACCAGAACCCATTAAAAAAATTAAGGAAAAAGGACGTAAGGACCACAGGAGCAGAAAATGATATCAGTAGATATGGGAGCTGCCTGAACAAGTAAAGAATAAAAGAAAGTGTCCGATCAATAATGGTTTTAATTGGTTGTTATTGGATTGCACTGACAACATACAGTGCTGTATTGGCATTCTGCCGTCCATTTAATTAAAGTATTGAAAAGAAATAGACATGAATTTCAAGAGCCAAAGGTACTGATCTTTTTTTGACCATAGCCTATTTCCTATTTTCTAATCATTTTGCTGGAGAGTGTTTGGACCTTTTCAAGGTGTGTACTTTACCAAGACTTGGTTTATCTTTGTTTTACAAATACATATTATTTGGCAATCACTGTGGAGACAATATAACAAATCAATGGAATCAATGTAGTTAAGCCAACAGGACAATTCAAAAACAAATTTTGCATGAAACAATGCATTGTTACCAATGCTAAAAGACATTAAATTACATAAAATGACACATTTTACATGAATAATGGAAGTTTTTTGTTGATTTAAGATCAAGACACTCCTTTGAGGCATAAGGAGGATCTTTTGTTTTCAAAGCAGATCTGTGTTTATCATTTGACATGTGAAAAAAAAAAAAAAATTAGATTGAAACAATACTAACACAAACAAACATACGAAAGGAGATGTCACAAATGCATGTATCCAAATAACATAAACCATATATTTTATATAAAACAAAGCAAGCTTAATAAATATGACACATACACAAAACAACAGGAAAACAGGGTTTAAACTATTAGCGTTGGGCAACATTATAATTGGAAGTTAAAAGGATGCTTTCAGTATATCCCCAAGGTGTAATTGAACTTGACCGTACAGGTTTCAGGTGACATATGCCACTGTCCCAGGCATTAGATAGTTTTATCAAAGGAAAACGCATTTTGGAGACAATTCAGTCCAACTACAAAGATGTTTGGCCTTAACATTGAACTCTGAGGCACCATTAATTATAAATTACACAGCATTTTTGTTAAATGTCAGGTTAAAAAAGTACAACAAAAAAAAACAACGCCTCAAACTGATTATTAAAAGTTAAGGCCATAGCGCTTCATAGTTGAATTAAATCACCCTGTACTGTAAGCTTAGGTCATTTTTGTGGTTTCACAATCATGCTGTTCCTAAATGAACCACACGGAGGCAGCAGGACCTTCACTTAACGGTCATTCTTCGCGTCTAGCGTTCTGTCTCTTTAACTGCATTGCCTTTGCTAGTCCCGATAATTCAAATGAAGATTTGCAGGAAAACTTACAATACTACAACTGACACAACCATTCTGGCATTCTGGAAAGCCTTGCCAAAAACAAAAAAAAAAACAAATCCAAGAAATGTTCAAGGTCAAAATGTTCTCAGCCCCAATATCAACTTCCTTAAATACCCTCCATTTCACCTTGCTGACATTAGTTACAAACCCAAGCCAAACATTAGGTCAAGGTCCTGCAAACACTATTTTGTTAGAACGCATGACACATTCCTTGTAATACATGCTGTGCTCCGAGTTTCCTTCGATCTCACTACATCTCTACATTATTTTTCAACAGGCTGGAATTGGCCAAGCATATTATTGTAGTGTGGGATTTAAGGTTAGCTTCCTGCAACTCCACAAATTACTTCACCCCATACACTACCGATATGGTTTCAAAGAACTGAGTTCCTACTCCTAGTACATCACAGCTCTCACTTTAAACCAGGCTGACTCGTACATACACCGTATCCAGTCAATCATTTGAACTAATCAAAGTCTTCTGATTCAGTGATGAAAGCCTTTTGATTGGTTCAAATCAATCAGTGACTGAGAACATATGGCAGGACCCTCCAAAAGGGTCCTTATATAAGGAAGAAAACGACAGACCTGGTTGAGCAGAATAGCACCACCTAGCACATTCTGATCCTAAATTACACCACTTGCGATTGTGCTCCTCCCGCCCTTTGATAATTATGGGTAATTCCTGCAGTACTTTGGGGCAATGTGGCAGTTTTGGTAGCATTTTCCAAAGATAACCTGGTTCCTTTGGTTCAGTCAGAATTTGAGTGCTCAGACAAATTTTTTTGTGTCCTTTCTCTTTCTTACATGCACACACACATGCACGTGCGCGCACAGCATGGAGTGCCCTCTTACATTGTAAGTTTTTTCTCTCAGTCCCCTCCACATGCATCCTTATGTTTTTTTTGAAATGACAGGAAAAAGTAAAGAACAAATATGAATCCAAGGTGCTACAGGTTCATAGGTGGTTTTTTTGAAGTCTGTGTTTTTCATTGTTGTTCCTGTGTGGTTCATTGTGCTCACACCATCCAAGTCTGTGCGCCAGGCCTTTCTCTCCATTTCTCCTCATGCACTTGCCAGTGTTGGAGGTGGGGAGGTCCTCTCTCCCACACATTGGGGCTTACTGTACTGTACTGTACTGGCCACCTTTCAGTCTCTTTCAGTGTCCGACTTCAGACCCTTTCACTGCTACAAAGTGCAAACCATTCAACTCCCTGTCACCTCCCTTCCCCAAGCAAACATAAAATCAATGCAACCAAATAATAATAATTATTATTATCATCATCATCACTGTAATCGTGAGGCTATGAGAAAATGTCAATCTGCGCAGTCTTAAACGGGAAGGGAGGAGTCGTGCACGTTTACACACAAGAGTGCATCTGCGTCACAGAGAATTCAGTCCCACGGAGTCTGGGAACTCTCTTTACAGTTCCATCTGGTGGCTTGGCCATGGCATCTGGTTGTTCCCCAGTCTGACTACACTTCCCTAGGAAACAATAAAAAAAGTGCATTTAATGGAAACACAAAGATTCAGATGAGAAAAATGAAGCACCTGGGAAAGTGTTATGTATGAATCAAACTTTCCTTAGATTTCATGTTTTAATATTACTAATGTGGCAGAGCAAATTCACATCATTGATATACTAATTATTATTCACAAACCACATATGCCATTTCATTTGCAAAACCATATTTACACTATACCGTTCAAAGGTTTGGAACCACTGAGACATTTTTATATTTTATGTTTAAGGGTTGTTACTCCTGACTCATTTTTCCTATTGAACTTGATGGAAAAATAAGTCAGGAGAAACAACCCTTAAAGTTATCCAGATGCATCCATATCGACTGCATATCTGGCAGCAGAGGTTTAAGGCTTGTTTGATACGTCAGACCCTTGATGACTTAGAGCCATTTATCCAACCATGTGTTCCATACTATTACCGTGTAATTTACAGCTAAATCTAGTCCCACCCCCCAATTCCCATAGAGATCCATTCAAATGCAGAGGTTATAGTATCACCTGTAAGAGTACCTGAAAATAAGATATTAAGAGTCTTTTGATGTTGTTGGGTCACAGACATCAGGAAGTCATGGCGTGCAAAGGATATGCAACCAAATATTTAAAATGATGACTTTATTTAAATTTATGTTAATTACTTTTGGTGCCCTAAAATGGGGGGACTATGTGTAAAAATGGCTACAATTGCTAAAGTAGAAATAGAATGAAACAGAAATAGCACTTTGTAACATTATCAATGTCTTGACTATATTTTTTTATCTATTTAATGCTACCTTGGTGAATAAAAGTATCAATTTCTTTCAAAAACATAAAAATATCTCCAAACTTTTGAACAGTAGCGTATGTAATAATGCTTCTGTAAGAGTGCATGAATAAGACTTTTTTTTACACCTGCAATGTGTGTTTTGATAAGTGCTTTAAGTGTTTCCTGCTTAACAGATAACATTGCTCCCATTACATTTCTCATACGCTGGGAGTTTTGCCTGTGTATTTGCTGATTCTTGCATCATGTGTATAATGTAAGAGCACTGCTGTATATGTCTGTTTAAACCATCTCTCCTCTGAACTGTACCGGTGGAAAAAAAACAGTTATAATACACATCACCGGGAAATATCAGTACAATGCCTATTGATCAAAGTGGTTTTCTCATGGCTGGTAAAGAACTGGCCTCTTAATAGCTTGGGCGGAGGTGGAGATCATTTGATTATAAGCTCACGGCTCCAAGCTGAGACAAAGGCAGAGATGTCCAAATGCCAGCTTCCCACACCCACCTCGGCTCTACACAATGGCTGAGCTAAATGTGGCAGTCAGGAACGGGGTGGGCTGAGGATGCATCCGTGTTAAGCTTGTTACGCAAAAACAAAGCTTTCGCTATTGGCTATATTGCTGACAGTGAGAATGCTCGTACAACTGCCCATTGTGATAGCCTGGGTGCCAAACTCGTATTAAGTGCCTGTAGGTCCCCTAATGGAGTTAAGACAGGCAATGAGTCTTTAAAGCAGAGATTTTCAATCCATTTAATTAATCATACATAATATAACTGAACGGGTAAACATCCAAAAATAGGGTACTTGTGTTTAAAGATTTTAAAAGGTACAAATCAAAGCGTTAGAAAAATGGAGCTGATGTAGCTTTGATACCCTCGCAGATTAATATTTACATTATTGGGATGGCAGGTATGCCATCTGCCAAGTTACGGCTTGGCGGGGCATGCCCCATATAAACAATACAGTACAGAGAAGGGATGGTGCAATGCAAAAATAAGTGGAATTCAGAAAGAAGAGGGTGAGTGAGTTAACTGTGGAGAAAGTGTAGCAGTCGACATACTTCAGTAATGAGAGAAAGGGGGAGGCATGGAGGGGGGGAAGAAAGGTTTTGGTAAAGACTGTAGGACTTACGATGCAGTAAGCGTGGAGTTGAGCACCAGGGTGGTACGTATCCTGTACAGCTGGGCCAGGGTCAGTTTCTTGTGCTGCCGGGCATGACTATGGGACTCGCCTTTAGACTTCCTGCCTGTCCTGGGCTCCCCGCAGTCCTGCTCTTTGCCACTGCCAGCCAAGCTGCACTTCCCCTCCTGAGCTGCAGGGGGCAATGCCCTCACTGTCCGACCCACTACTGCTGGCCCGGCTGCAGGGGGCAGCTCCTGCTGCTGTGACTGAACAGGGGCCCTCTGAACGTGTCGGGCCTCAGCCCTTCTCAAGGTGTCGGTCAGTCTCCCCGAGGGGGCGCTGCAGGACAGACACTCCTCGCTGGTGTCAGGCCGCCCCTCGTCCGCCTGGCAGAGGAGCTCGGTGCTTTGGCAGCCATGCTTACAGAGGTGGGACAGGGACTTGCTGATGCCCCTCTCCCCTCTCCCTTGCACTGGTGTATCCGGTGCGCCACCTGGTGCCCCTGTCCTGGAGTGCTGGTGGAGCCGCTGCAGCAGGTTGTCCTCAGAGCGCGACCTGAGGGCAAACACTTGCAGGCAGTAGGGGCGGGGGCTGCACAGGGGGGCGTCGACGAAGCCTGAGGGAGCTGTCTACCGAGAGCTGGGAGCCACTGGAGGACAAGTCTTCATCCTCTTGCTCCACCTCCTCGCCCTCAGTCTCCTCCCCCTCACTCTGACCGGGGCCTCTCCCTCAGGTGAAGCTCTCTCAACAGTGACTCGGGGGACAGTGTCCCATAGGCGCTGTCCATGGATAGGGAGCGGCACTGGGGGGTCCATGTCAGGCTTCCCTCCAACCTCCGTACAGAAGAGGCGGTGGAGTCTATTGGGTTGGAGTTCAGGGCCGTTGAGTGATGAGAGGGTGTCTCAGCCTCTGTACAGAAGAGGCGGGTGGAGATTATTGGGGTTGGAGTTCAGGGCCGTTTGAGTGATGAGAGGGTGTCTCAGCCTCTGTACAGAAGAGGCGGTGGAGATTATTGGGGTTGGAGTTCAGTCCCTTTGAGTGATGAGAGGGTGTCTCAACCTCTGAGATGGAGCCCTCCCCAAAGGACTCCCCAGATCTGTGCGGAAAGACAACGAATCCTCGGTCCCATTGGTCTCCTCAATCACAGCCACTGACAGGGTCTGAGTGGAGCCATCTGATTGGCTGTGGGAAAGATGTGGGAGGGGTTTGAGAGACAAGAGGAAGAGAGGAGTGAGATGGGGAGTCTACGGAGTGATCTTCCAGAAATATTACCTACAGTATATACATTTTCAACAAGTGCTTTAAAGTAAGAATCATATACAGTGATATAAGCGTTGGTGTACATTATGTTCATTTCCACATGTTCCTCCGTGGATTCTTATTTATTAAATGATAGCTCAATAACCTGAGAGTAAATGGATGCCTAAGCACGTATAAAGTACCTTCCACTTTGCTGTTCCTTGTGTGGCAGACAGGGGGAGCTGGCGGCAGAGTTGCTACTCTCTTCCTCCTCATCCAGTCTCGGCTGAAGGGTCGTGACCTGCTGCCGGACATGCTCCTCAGAGCGGAGTCTCTGGAGCTGATTCTGCACAAAGCACAAAAGTGCACCTTAATACTGCGAGTGTTTCTGGGACAGTGGGCTTTTCCACCCCTTATTCTAAACCTAGGTCAGCACCAGCTAATGTGTGCAGGAAGGAGGATTTTTCTAGGGTAAATGGACTGCATTTATATAGCGCTTTTTCCAGAAACTACAGCTTTACAATTAATGCCTCTCATTCACCCATTCACACACACACTCGCACACCAACGGCAAAAGCCAGCCATGTAAGGCAATCAACCAGCTCGCCGGGAGCAATTAGGTGTTAGTTGTCTTGCTCAAGGACACTTCAACACGTTTGCCACAGGGGCAAAAACGGCAACTCTTAGATCACCAGACGACCTCTGTACCTCATGAGCTGATGTCTAACGTAAACACATCCGCTCCACTGTGGGTTTCGCTTTCAGAGAGATTGCCATTACCTGGGCATTGTAGATGGCATCTATCCAGCTGCGCCCCTGGGTGGCGCTGTTGGCCTGAAAGGAGTAAGCAGCCACCGCGCTGTGGAACTCATTGAGGTAGATGAGCAGGAAGGAGCCTGAGGTGGGAGGGGGGAGAAGGGATGGGAGTTAGAAGAAAGAGGGGTCAGGTCCTGACACGCAATTCACTGTGAAGCCTACAACAGCTGGCCAAGTCCATAGGGGTGTGGACAGTTGTCATGACAGTGAGTGGGGAAAGCATGACCATTTAACAGTCGCTGTGATGGAGCGCATTAGCTTAGCTGTAATGTAATGTCTGAATGGTGAGACTGGTAAAGAGATGGTGGTTATGACATAGCTAACAGAAAGAAGTTTGGTAAGGAAATGCTAGATGGCGAGTCATTACCGGAGAGGGAAGAGAGATAAAAGGGACTGCAACTAGAATGTAAGGGTTTTATGAGTATGAGTCGTTACAGGATACCAGGTGAAGCAAATGCTTAGTGTGATTTTGGATCTGTCCTCACCAGGGTCCTTGAGCTCTCTGCACACCACGTTGTTGATGAGCAGGGGTTGCCGGATCACCTTAACCTTCTCCACGCGCTTCACCGACTTGGTGATCAGCAGCAGGTCAGTGAACAGGAAGCAGTACACGTCCATCTGGGAGGGAGAGAGAGAGAGAGAAAGAGAGAGAGAGAGAGAAGATCATCAAACATCTATGGGTGGATTGGTTTGGGCTCTTTCCTTCTGTGGCTTTGATCAGATTCAGACCTTCTGGCAGAATTTGCAAGCTTTCATTTACCTCTTTCAAACCACCTCCCCCATTGAATCAACAGTTATCATGAATTAACCAATTTTGCCTCTCTAGTTCTGAGAGTTGGTTTTTTTAAAAAGAGCTGGAAATTAACAGAAACTGAGCATGTAACTCAAAGGCTGTGGGTTCGATTCCCAGGCCCGGATGCTGCCGTCGTACCCTTGAGCAGGGTACTTATCCGGAATTGCTTTAGTAAAATATCCAGCTGTATAAAGGATTGTATGTAAAAATGTAATCCGAGTAATTTGCACTGGATAAGAGCATCTGCTAAATGCCAAAATGTACTGCAATGCAACGCAGTGTCATGCAGAATTGCAGGACCGGAGAACTCACTAAGATGGCCCGCCTCTCAGTCCGTTTCCTCATAAACATGGGCACAGCCTCACTCACCCTGCTTTCCTTGCCCTCCTTCATGCGCAGTGCCCCCTCCAGGTGGAGCTGCCGCGTCTCCTCAGGGGAGGTACCCATCATTGGGGCTGTCAAGTCGAAGCGGCTGGAACTCACGCAGGATCTGGGGGAGGGGGGGGAGAAAAACAGAGGGTGATCCCGAAGAACGTGACAAATCCCACCACAGTATTGTGGAGGAGTGGTTAGAACACAAGCTGGTGAGTTCTCCACTTCAGTAAGTCACTCTAGAGTGTAATTGTAATGTAATGTGTATAGCATTGACTATGTAATATAAAGGAACTTCGTCCCTGAGCCCTAGCTAAGCCCCTGCCACTGTGGGCGGGGATCCCCGCTCACCTTCTCCACCTCCTCGCTGCCCCCCTCCACAGCCTCGTATGACTCGATGCAGCTTGAGGTGGCCGCCAGCTTCTGCTGCTCCTGACGCTGGCGCATCTGGGAGTCCACGCTGTTGATGAAGCCCTCCACTAAGGCCACCTGGGAGAGAGGGACATCCGCATGCCATCAGCCAGAGAACGAGCGCTGTGTGCCCGCTACGCTTCCTCCTCATCCGCCGTTTCTTTTAACTTCTCTCCATCCGCTGTCACCCCCAACCCTCTCTTTCCCTCAATCATCTTACATCCTTCCGCACATCACCCCCCTCCTGTGCACTCTACATCCCCACCCTCTTTTCTTTCCCGCCTCCCTCCCTCCCCTCCCCGTCTCACCATGCTGCTGACGGCGTCGCGGGCGGCCGGCTCGTCCGTCTTCTTCAGCACGCTCTTCAGCAGCAGCGGGTACTTGGTGAGCCGCTGGTGGGGCTTCGCCAGCATGTCCGTCAGCTTCAGACGGTTGCACTGCTTGTGCGTCTCCGCCCACTGTGGCCGCAGAAAAGAAGCGTTGACACACCCACAAAGCAAATACCCAGAACAAAGGCCACAGAGGAGGGGGGGGAGGGGGGACATGAACAAACATGCGGATTACCAGATGTCCTGGTGCCAAGTATGCCAAAACCTGTTCTGTTGTACCACGATAAAGGTAACCGTTGCTTTGATTGTTCTGGGGCAACGTGTACAGAGGGTATACGGACAGAGATCCTGCATCACCCAAACAATGGCAGTGTAGGGTGGTGCAGTGTAATGCAGAGTAAACAGGGTTGTGTGGGAGGGTGTGTCCTGCTCACCGTCACGTAGATCTTGAAGAGCTCATTATCCTTCAGAAGGCTCCTCATGTACTCCATACAGCCCTCCTCTTCCATGCAATAATGAATGTAGGGCTTGAACCTGGAGCCGATCTGTAGATCAGACACACGCAAATGCACGTGCGCACGCACACACACACACACACACACACACACACACACACACACACACACACACACACACACACACACACACACACACACACACACACACACACACACACACACACACACACACACACACACACACACACACACACACACACACCACACACACACACACACACGCAGACACGGGGGCCATGTCAGTTTAATTTTATAAATGAAATTAAGAATGTATTTTTACCTTAGGAATGTGACCCACATCAAAGTCATCAGTGTTGGCTTTTGTGTATGTTATTTTTACATTGTAAACCTTCATAAATTCAGTTTGAGTGGTGCGTGTGTGATTTTACATGTATAAATAAAGGAAAATGTATGTATGTGTACCTGTGGCTGATTGCATGTTGCTTTGTCTATGTGTGTGTTCTTGTATGTTTACACATTTGTGTGTGTGCGCGTGTTTGTGTATATGTGCGTGTGTGCGCGTGAGTGTGTGTATGTACGTATGTCTGTATGTGTATGCATGTGTGTGTGTGTGTCTGTGTGTTGGACACTCACAGTCATGAATCCCTGGTGCAGGTTGGTGGGGTTGAGCAGGCTGCGGTTCTCCCGGGCCTTTTTCTAGTGCCGGCAGCATGACCTGGGCCCACAGTGCTGTGTGCAGGCGCACGATGTCCTGGATGTTATTGAAGAGACGGGCCGGCTCCACCTCCATCAGCAGCCCACTCTCCTGCAGGTTCAGCAGGCCGCAGAGGAACAGCTTTGGGGAAGAGAGAGAGGCAATTAGGGCTCAGTGTCACAACTTCAGCCTCCTGACGACATGGCTCACCCATGTTTTCTCTTTCCCAATAGTATTTGATGCCCCATTTCATTACTACATCTACTCTTTGTTCTCCTTCCTCTGGAGTAGAATGCTGGACCGTACCAATGGCAGGCCTGCAGTTCTGTGGGCATTGAGAAGGAGGGCATTATCCCTGTCATACGGCACAACAGCGACTGCTCTGTATGGCGCCTGCACCAGCCATGAGAGCAGTTCAGTTCTCCAGCACAGCGCCTGTGTAGAAAAGCTTTGGGCACGCAGGCTGCAAACACTTTGGCGGGCACACATGTTTGCCTGAGCTCTCACCGACACAACGGTATAATGCAGCAATGTGACATGCTTACAGTCGCGATCCCGTGCCCTAAGTAAGGAGGAAGAAAAATGGGAACGAGAAAGATGATCCAAAAATAGAAGTTCAAGGAAGAGCAGAAAAGCAGTGTGGACCCCAGAGAGAAATGGTCAATGGGTGGAGACTCGGGCAAGGCACTCACATCTGTGATGACGCGAAGCTTCTTGATGTAGGTAGCCTCCGTCTGCAGCAGCTCCCAGATGGCCTCCTGCTGGTGGAACTGCCTCCTGGTCAGCAACTGCAGAGACACCACACGAGAGAGTTACTTAGCAACCACGGATTTTGCGATCACCTTGTAACTTGACAAAACTAGCACTTTAACACTGTTCACTTATATACATTTACAAAATACATATTTAGGGTGCGCAGGTAGTAGCTTGCATACGTCAGTAAATAAGGTTACGTCCTGTCCTTTGCTAATTTCCAATTGTAGTAATAATAGGACTAACACAATGCAACACAATATTTAAAAAAAATCTTGGCTGTACTTAAAAGTGCTTAATTTGTAAATGAATTCAAACAGAATTTGTATTTTGAACACTGCCATAGGCTTTAGCCAAATGGGGTGTAATAAAGTAATACTTTGCATTCTGTTTGATTATGTAAGGAATAGGCAGGGTGGCATTGCAGACATGGCCATCATACTCCTCGAAGTGACGTACATTATCGGCACACACCTGTGCGGAGCTATCGGTGATGAATGCCGAAAGCCACTGATCGTTGCCCTTACATTTTTATATGAGCCTAAATTATGGTCATAAACTCAGTGGGCCGTGTGTTTGCTGGGAAGAATGTGGTAATCTGATGTGGACTGTCAGCCTATATTACGTGCGGCTTGTAAAGACACCAGCACTCACACAGGGCAGGGTGCACACAGGCCCGTTCAATCACTCTGTGGGTCGCAGTGAATAGGTGTCAGAGCGGTAATCTCTATCGCCGACATCTTTATTAGCCCCAGAAGTGCCCTATTAATTTTGATGGGTCTTCAGAGAGCATTGTGTGGAAGGCAGTATACTGTAATTCCCTGTTATTGTGTGTGTGTGTGTGTGTGTGTGTGTGTGTGTGTGTGTGTGTCAATGTGTGTGTGAGGTGTCATGTGTGAGTGTGTGTGTGTGTGTGCATGGGGTGTGGTGAGTGTGCGTGACTGCAGCAGTACCTCTGGGTTCTCCAGCAAACACTGCCAGCTCTCCTCCAGCTCCAGGTTTGTCTCCTCCTCCTCCCAGGAGTCGTGGTGAAAGGACAGCTGTGGAGGGACCTTGGGCAAACCGAGCAGTGTGTAGGAGTGCAGCTTACTGTGCAGCTGCTCCACACGATCTACCTCCTGAGAGAGAGAGAGAGAGAGAGAGAGAGAGAGAGAGAGAGAGAGAGAGGAGAGAGAGAGAGAGAGAGAGAGAGAGAGAGAGAGAGAGAGAGAGAAGAGAGAGAGAGGAGATGAGAGAGAGAGAGAGAGAGA